>CAUYSK010048041.1:0-22069 GCA_963575035.1 Avahi laniger
CCCAGATCGCTGATATATGTCCCCCAACTAGGCAGTTAACAGCTGCTGTTATTTCAGACTTCTGCTCAGGCAGTTCCTTCACCTCCTATCCTCTCACAGCCTAAGACATAGCATCATTAAGTCCCAGTGGTCTTAATCCCATCACACTTGATCTCCACATAAATCCTAATCTGAATCTTGCTACAGTTGGTTATTCAGAATATATTTTAAAGGATGAATAAATATAATGTCATATGTATCTTCCTCATCTAAATTGTGTATACCATGTTATGACATATTCTGTCAAAATAATTCCAATTAACAATTGAAGATGCACATACAGTCTTGGACACATTTTAGAAATACAACAGAGTGAAATATTAAAAAATATATATATATTTCCACATCTTTGCTATTGTGAATTGTGCTGCCATAAACATTTGCGTGCAGATGTCTTTATTATAAAATGTCTTTTTTTCCTTGGAATAGATGCCTAGTAGTGGGATTGCCAGATCAAATGATATTTTTATTTTTAGTTCTCTTAGATATCTCCAAATTACTTTCCATAGAAGCTGTACAAATTTGCAGTCCCACCAGCAGGGTAAGAGTGTTCCTATATATCCTCGTCCACTGTATGGAGGATGCACATAATTGTAGCTCTGGCTTGGGTGATGCAAAGGCCTTATATATAACCAAAATGTTTGTACCCCCATAATATTCTGAAATTTTTTAAAAAAGAAAATAAAGTGAAATATATATATATATGTATAATGAAGATATGATAGGATTAACAATGAACCTATTGTTTCAGATATATTAATACTCATGTTTACACAATCAATCTTTAGCTTTCGAGGACTACCATATCAATTGGGTGTTCTAAGGTTGTTTATAAATACACAAAATTGGCTTTTCTAAGTAAAAATTGAGAAAGAAAAACCAAGAAAATTAAATTGAAACTAAACATATGAAACACAACTCCAAAGGTTATAAATCAAAAAACCTAACAGATTTAAGAATAGGTACATTCATCAGTAATATTTATGATGGCTAGGAAACAAACAAAAATGTCTAGTGTTTATTTTTGATCTTTGATGATACTGTATAACTGAAAATCTTTCTGTTGTAAAATATTTATTATTCATGTTAAGAAATAAAATTGTAGGTAAGCAAATTTATATTGGTGCACAATTATTCTGTGGTAGTTTGAACAAGCATTTCTTCCATCTCTTTCCCCGTAATGTTTCTCTGCCCCATTGGCTTTGTTCTTGGCCATGCAATATTTGCTACATGTAAATAGAAGCCTTAAACATAATTATGTGGGTTGTGGCCCTCTTACTCTGGTCCTCCATCATTAAAATATTAATAATATGTTCAAGATAATGGATACATTTCCTTTTCAGTGTAGATTCCAATATGAGAAGGCAAGTGGATCTATGTTTAGCCAAACCTAGCTGAACCCAGAATATACTGGAGGAGTAGAGTCCTGTGAGTCCAACATATAACAGTAAAACCCAAGAGAGCCCAATAGAGCTATAGTGTACTTTAGATCCTAAAGTAACATAAGTAAGAAATAAATATTAATATTTTCTGTTTGAAGCCACAGAGGACATGTGGCTATTTGTTAAACAACACAACCTAGTGAATCCCATCAATATAATTCTTTCAATCTGCCTTGAAGAATTTTTTATCCAAGTAACCATAACTGGGGCTTGCAGGGTCAAGCCAGTCATATTTGTTAACTGTTATATTCAATTCCTACATTACTGATCATCAAAATGGAAGAAAATCTATAATTGGTGTGCTCATAAACATTTTTGTTAGACCACACTTACAGAACCACTAGACAATTAATGAGTGGAATAATCACACACAGTAAATGACAGCAGTTTGAACTTTACTTGTATTAAATAAATTTAATTACAAATAAAATTTGATAAAAGGAATAAGAAAAATAAAATCTATTAGCAGAATTTTTACATTTTCTTAACTGTGAGTTGTAGATTGGGACACATGTAATCAATGCAGAAGACATACTCCTCTTAGGAGTTAGAGATCAAGTTAATTTCATTTATAAAGAACAATTTGATACTTATAGTTTGAGAGAAATGATGAGCATTGGTAGAATATTAGATAGAATTTATCAAGATTGAGTTCTCAAATAATCACAGTTTATAAAACTGTTTATGATTACCAAGAGGTACTCAGTTTTATTTTTTAAAAATATGACAGTTATAATTTCTACCTCTTATGTCTTTAATACATGCTATGTGGAATGTCCAGAAGCCATTGTAAACAAACAGCAAAAAGAATCACAGGTATAAGAAAAATAAACAATCAAACAAGCAAACTACAATGATAAAAAGGTCAGTGTTTGGAAGGGTTACTAAATGATTGCTCTATTGAATCTTGATAGCTAACTGTGCCCAGAATCACAATGTTAATCTATATCAGTGTGTAGCATTCAGGACTTCTAAAGGTAGAGATGAATGCTCTCTCAGCAAGCAGTGAAAAGCCTATTGGGTTACCTGAAACCCACCAGTATCATGTAACAATAACCTTTATTTTGCTTTTCATTTTTAAAATCTATCTCATACTGCTTCCCATTGTTGGCTTTGCATCTATTTAGTTTTTAAGAAATCGAATCCAACAGAGATTGCATCCAATACCAATTGTTACAGATAATTGTACTTACATGCACAGCTATAGATGGAGATATTTCCAACTCTTATTATTTATGCTGACGCACATACTGATAAACTGTTGTTTCAAAAGAATATTTAGAGTGTTATTTATACTGAAGGAATCTGCCATATATCTAAGACAAATACATGGAAAAACTTGAACCAAATCAAAACATTACAAAAACAACAAATCACAAATTTATCCTATATTTCAGGTCATCCTTGGTCACTCATTTGTCTATTCACTTAATAAATAATGATGGAGAGCCCACTGAGTGCTGGTCACTGTTTTAGATAAAAGGGATACCAAAGTCAGGAATCATACAAGTTCATGCTTTCATGGGAGTATACTTCATTTTCTATTTGGAAAGACAGACAATAAAAGGTAAACTAACAAGTTTATATTTTATAGTTACAACGTATACCAAACAAGTAATGCAGAGTGACTTGAGAAGTGAGAATGATAGATGAAAATTTAAAAAAACAAGCACTTTGCCATAAAACTTCTGGTTTGGAATGTGAGGAGCTTAGAAGTCATCTCTCCATCTTACCTACAAGTTAAAAGCTAAACAAACTGAAACCAAAAACTCATTTAGATCTATCAAAGAATTGAGGTCACAGAACAAATCACTGGCCACCAAATTGGAAAGACAGACAGGAATATAAAGAGAATCATAACTGACCAGAACAGAGACCTACAAGCAGAAAGTAAGTGATAACCAGTACCAGGGTAATAAAATTTAAACTGTAATTAACAAATATCTGGAGGCTCAGTGTGGTTAAGTATGAGAGTTAAAAATTCCAGGGGGCCTGGCATTAGGGGGAGTGCCCATACTTTTGTGAGTTTTTCTCTACCTGGTTCTCACAATAAAGAGCTGAGAATAACCTCTTTGTGTCTCTGGAAGGTGGAAGGGAAAAGTTACCTTTTGAAATATTCCAGAGTATTCTATTCTTCTTAACAAGATTTGCCCTTAAGAGAAACTATTTTACCACACCTTACAACCACATTACTAAAGGCTCATTTACTGTAGTTCCTACTATTCGGTATATCATGTCCAGCTTCCAACTAAAATTTACAAAGCATATTAAAAGGAAACAAACACAGTTTCAGAGGACAGAGCAAGCATCATAACCACACTCAGATATGAGAGGAATCTTGTAATTATCAGATAAATAATGTAAAATAACTATGTTTAATATGCTAAATGCTCTAATGGAAAAAGTGGACAACATGAAACAATAGATGGGTAATATAAGCAGATAGAAGAAAATTTTAAGAAAGAATAAAAAATAAATGCTAACCCTGTAACAGAAATAAGGAATATCTTTTATGGGTTCACTAATAAACTTTATATAGCTGAGGAGAAACCTCTGAGCTTAAGAATAACTTAATAGAATCTCCTGAATGAAAAAAACAAAGAGAAAAAAACTGAGAAAATGGAAGAGAATATCCAAGAACTGTGGAACAGCTACAAAACATATAACATACAGGAAATAGAAGTAGCAGAAGGAGAAGAGAAAAATAGGTTGAGAAATATTTGAAAAAACAATGACTATGAATTTCCACAAATTAATTTTAGATACAAAACCACAGATCCAGGAAGGCCAAAGAACATTAAGCAGTATAAATAAAAAATAAAACAAATAAAAAACCCACAAAAAACAAAAACCTAAATCTAGGAATATCATATTAAAACTTTAGAATATGAAATATAAAGGAAAAGATCTTGGAAGAAGCCAGAGAGAAAAAACATTACCTATAAAGAAGCAAAGATAAGAATTACATCTGACTTCTCAGAAATCATACAAGCAAGAAAAGAGTGGAGTGAATGCTGAAAGTTTTCAGAGAGAGGGAAAAAAGTCAACCTAGAATTGTATATTTTGCAAACTTACCCTTCAAAATTGGAGTAATAAAGACTTTCTCAGACAATTAAATATTATGGAAATTTGTTGCCAGTAGACTTAGTTTGCAAGAAATGTTAAAAGAAGTTCTTCAGAGAGAAGAAAAACAATACAGGCCAGAAACTCAGATCTATATAAAGAAAGGGATAACACTGGAGAAAGAATGAATGAAGATACAATCTTTCATTTTTTATTATTAACTAATGTAATAGATTATAATTTGTTTAATATAGTAATGATCAAGTAGTTGATAAGTATAGATTATATGTAAATAAAATGAATGGCAGCAGCAATGATACAAGGGATGAGAGGGAGGAATTAGGAATACAGATAATTCTTGACTTATAGTGAGGTTAGGTCCTGATAAATCCATAATAAATTAAAAATATTTTAAGTAAATATGTATTTAATACATCTAAACCTATTGAACATCATAGCTCAGCCTAGCCTACCTTAAATATACTCAAAACAATTACATTAGTGAAATCATTTAACACAAAGTCTATTTTATAATAAAGTGTTGAATATCTCATATAATTCATTAAATATTGTGCTGAAGTTAAACTCAGATTGGTTGTGTGGCTACATGAAGTAAAGTTTGTACTGAATGCATATTGTATTCACACGATTGTAAAATCAAAAAAATTAAAATCAAACTATCATAAGTCAAAGACCATCCATACTATGTTATTATAAGTTACTTGCACTACTTGTGAAATGGTGTAATGTTGTTTGAAAGTAGATTTTGGTTTTTGCTTGGAGAAGGAGAAAAAATGGAGGATTAGAAGCAGCCTGCCAGCACGTTGTGCCCAAGGAAAGAAGTGAAAATTGCAGACAGTAGGACCGGGGGCGGTGGCTCACACCTGTAATCCTAGCACTCTGGGAGGCTAAGGCGGGCGGATTGTTTGAGCTCAGGAGTTCAAGAACAGCCTGAGCAAGAGCGAGACCCCGTCTCTACTAAAAATAAAAAGAAATGATCTGGATAACTAAAAATATATATAGAAAAACTTAGCCAGGGATGGTGGTACATGCCTGTAGTCCCAGCTACTCGGGAGGCTGAGGCAGGAGGATTGCTTGAGCCCAGGAGTTTGAGGTTGCTGTGAGCTAGGCTGACACCACGGCACTCACTTTAGCCAGGGCAACAGAGTGAGACTCTGTCTCAAAAAAAAAAAAAAAAAAGAAAATTGCAGGCAGCTGCCCACATACAAATCACTCTTCTCTGAAGGAACATTGTGAAATCACTGAGAAGCAATGTGGGATACTTAGTGTGTAAAAAAAAAAAAAATAATGAGGTGATATATTTAACAAAATCAAAGTGCACACTGGGAAGAGTAGGAGGATAGAGTGCTGGGGTGCCACACTCACCCTTCTGGTTCTGGGAAAGCTGTGAGATACTTCCCTTCTCTACCACAGACCTCTACCTGATCAGATTACAGACCTTCCTGGAGTCTGTGAGGAGTCATTGAACCAGACAACAGGCCCAGTGGGGATTGGGCATCAGCTGAAGCCATCCTGAGCTCTTGGGTACATGGAGCCAAGTCTGCACCAGGCTGGGGAGGAAGTGGACTAACTGGAGGCTCCTCTGTACCATATCCTGTGACTGGAAGCCAAGCCCTCCTCCCCTACAGTACAATGGGATCTGATCATGGGAATTGACTGGGCCACAGCAGGCTCCAAACTGGGAGGCTTTGGGTGGCTGATTTAGCATGTCCTGGTGGGGATGGGAGGAATTCCACAGTCCCTGGGCCGCTGGAACTGACTATGCCCATGCTACTTGGCATCTGTGCAGTCCCTAAGTCTGCAGAACAGCCTTCCACTTACTCATCCCTGACCCCACACTCCAGGCACCAACTGCCTCCTGCCTGCTCTGCTCTGACACCGCCCTCTAGGTCAGATCAGCCCTGCTACCTGCATGGCCCTGTTTCTGGCTCAGAGGTCCTGCTTTGAAGCCCTGCTATGGACTCCTCCCCAGGACCACCTCTGAAGCCCTTTGGCCAGAGCCCAAGGCTCTGCCTCTGTGCCTTCAGAGCTCCCACCAGACCTGAAACACCATCCCCAAGGTTCCAGCACTTCACCTGGCCCCCAAGACCACACCCTAAAGCCTCTATCACTTCTAGGGCTGGAGGAACTGTTCCAAAGTCCAAAGCCCCAACAGGGACACCCCATCCTCAAGCCACTAGTACACCACAACCTGGTTTGAACAAACATCCACAACCTGGGAACCCATAACCATGCCTAGATACACTCATCCAGCTATAACTGTTACCTCGGTTGGGAGGCCCCAGGTAGAGCAATCTCCACAACACTAGCTTAAGTGAAGAGGGTCTTTCTCAGCTCCTAGCTCAAACATCGTACAACTATCTGGTGAAAAACCCAATACCCAGCACAAAGATCATTGGGCACAGGTAATCATAGGCAAACAAAACAAATCAGTACTGCTGCATTACAAGCTTCTAGTGCATACGCCCCTCCTTTGCCAGGTCAACATTCCAGAGTAGAGAAAAAAGCACCATCTGGGGCCCTCCACTTCTTTTAATCTGACAGAAAAGTTCACAGAAAGAAGAGGTACCCATTTTTCACAGATCTGGGAAAAATAATTCTATGCTTCATATGGAACCAGAGAAGACCCTGTAGAGTCAAAGCAACCTTAAACAAAAAGAACAAATTGGGAGACATCAATCTACCAGACTTTAAACTATACTGCAAGGCTATAGTAACTGAAACAGCATGATACTGGCACAAGAACAGAGATCTAGACCAATGAATCAGAAAAGAGAACCCAGATATAAAACCATACTCATATAGCCATCTAAACTTTGACAAAGCAAACATGTACATACACTGGGGAAAAATTCCTATTCAATGAATGTTGCTGGGAAAATGGGATAGGCACATATAGGAGACTGAAGCAGGATTCACACCTCTAATTTCTTGCAAAAGTCAGTTCAGGATAGATAACAGACATTAAATCTAAGGCATGAAACCATAAGAATTCTAGAAAAAAATATTGTAAAAGCTTTATAGATATCAGCCTAGGCAAAAAAATTATAAAGAAGACCCCCAAATCAATCACAGCAACAATAAAAATAAATGGGAACTAATCAAATTAAAAAGCATCCACACAGCCAAGAAAACTATCAATAGAGTGAAGACACAATCTACAGAAAGGGAGAAAATATTCACATTTTACACATCTGAAAAGGGCTGATAACTAGAATCTATAGAGAACTCAGGAAAATCAACAAGAAAAAATCAAACAACCCTGTTAAAAAATGGGCAAAGGACATGAACAGTAACTTTTCAAAAGAAGACAGATTAATGGCCAATATACATATAAAAAATTGCTCAACATGTCTAATCATCGGGGAAATGTAAATCAAAACCACAATGAAATATCACTTAACTCCAGTGACATTGGCTTTTATCAAAAAGTCCCAAAACAAAAAATGTTAGTATGGATGCAGAGAGATAGGAACACTCTAGTACAACCTCTATGGAAAGTAATATGGAGATATCTCAGAGGTAAAAGTAGAATTACCATTTGATCCAGCAATCCTACTATTGGGTATGTACCTAAGGGAAAAAAGTACATTCTATTAAAAAGACATCTGCACTCGAATGTTTATAGCAGCACAATTTAAAATTGCAAAAATGTGGAAACAACCCAAGTGCCCATGAATACATGAGTGGATTAATAAAATGTGGCATATGTATACCATGGAGTATTACCCATCTGCAAATCTATGGTGAACCAAAACTTCTTGTATTATTCTGGATGAAGCTGGAGCCCATTCTCCTAAGTGAAGTACCACAAGAATGGAAAAACAAACACCACATGTACTCACCATTAAATTGGTTACAAATTGATCAACATTTATGTGCACAGATGGAAGTGACATTATCTGGTGTTGGGAAGGAGAGACCGGAGAGAAGGCATCAGGTATATTCACCTCTAATGTGTGCTGTGCCCACTGTCTTGGGATGGACATGCTTGTAGGTCTGACTTGAGCAGTGCCAAGGCGATATATGTAACCAAAGCTTTTGTACCCCTGTAATATTCTGATATTAAAAAAACAAAAACAAAAAACACAAAGGTCACAAATTAACAAGCTAATATCACATCTCAAGGAACTAGAAAAGGAAGAACCAAATAAACCCAAACCCAGCAGAAGAAAACATAACAAATTTCAGAGCAAAACTAAATGAAATGGAAAACAAACAAAAAAATAGAAAAGTTCAGTGAAACAAAAAGTTGGTTATTTGAAAAGATAAATGCAATTGATAGACCTGTAGCTAGATTAGCCAACCACAGAAGAGAAAGGATGCAAATAAGCTCAATCAAAAATAAAAAAAGGAGATATTACAAGTGATGGCACAGAAATACAGAACATCCTTCGTGAATACTAGGAAAATATCTATGCACTTAAATGAAAAAATGTAGAGGAAATGGTCAAATTCCTAGAAACCCACAACCTTCTAAGACTTAATCGGGGAGAAATAGAAATTCTGAACAGACCAATAACAAGCAGTGAGATTGAAGCAGTAATAAAAGCCTTCCTACAAAATAAAAGCCCTAGAGTACATGGATTCATGGCTGAATTTTACCAGACCTATAAAGAAGAACTGGTACCCATACTGCAGAAAATATTCTATATAATGAAGAAGGATTGAATCATCCACAACTCATTCTATGAAACCAGCATCACTTTGTTACCAAAGACAGGTAAGGACACAAAAACAAAAAAAAAAATTAAAACTAAAGACTGATATACCTTATTAATATAGATGTAAAAATCCTATCCTCAATAAAATACTAACAAACTGAATTCTACAACACATCAAAAAAATAATCCACCATGATCCAGGGGCTTAATCACAGGGATGCAAGGATGGTTCAACATAGGTAAATCAATAAATGTGATTCACCATATAAACAGAAGCAAAAACAAAGACCATGTGAACATCTCAATAGATGCAGATAAATCATTTAACAAAATCCAGTACTCTTTCATGATAAAAAGCCATAACAAACCAGGCATAGAAGGAATATATTTCAAAATTGTAAAAGCCATATATGACAAACACACAGCCAATATCATACTGAATGGGGAAAAGTTGAAAGCATTCCTGCTAAGAGCTGTAATAAGACAAAGGTGCCCACTGTTGCCATTTCTATTCAACATAGTGTGAGATGTCCTAGCCAGAGCAGTCAGGCAAGATAAATAAATAGATTATATCTAAATCTGGAAAAACTAAGGCAAACTATCATTTTTTACTGACAATATGATCTTGTATCTAGAAAATCCCAAAGACTCCACCAGGAGACCCCTGGAATTGATAAATAAATTCAGTAAAATCTCAGGATATAAAAGTCAATGTTCGCAAATCAGTAGCATTTCTATATACCAATAACAGTCAAGCTGACAGTCAAATCGAAGACCTAATACCATTCACAATAGCTATAAAAGAATGTAAAATATTTAATGTCTACAAGTACAGTTAACCAAAGAGGTGAAAGAGCTCTACAAGAACTATGAAACACTGAGGAAATAAATTGCAGATGATCCAAAGAAATGGATAAATGTATTATGTTCATGGATCAGTAGAATCAATATTTTTAAAATGTCCATAATACTCAAAGTGATTTACAGATTCAATGCAATCCAAATCAAAATACCAAAGGCATATTTCACATATCTAGAAAAGATAATTCTCTGTTTCATTGAGAACCATAAAAAGAGCCCAAATAGCCAAAGCAATCCTAAATAAATGATCAAAGCTGGAGGTATCTCATTACCAGACAGGAAACTATAGTACAAGGCTATAGTAACCAAAACAGAAAGTTATTGCTATAAAAACAGAAATATAGACCAATGGAACAGAATAGAAAACCCAGATATAAAACCATATACCTACAGCCAACTTATCTCTGATAAAGCAGACAACAATACACACTTGGGAAAAGAAGCTCTATTCAATAAATGGTGCTGGGAAAATTGGATAGACACGTGCAGAAGAAGGAAACAAGACCCCTATCTCTCACCACTCAGAAAAATTAATTCAAAAATGTATAAAAAACTTAAATGTAAGGCATGAAAACAAGAATTTCAGAAGAAAAGATAGGAAAACCTCTTCTAGACATTAGACTAGGCAAATAAGTTATGACTAAGTCCCCAATGGCAATTACAGCAGCAACAAAAATAAATAAATGGGACTTGAATAAATTAAAAAGCTTCTTTACAGCTAAGGAAATAAACAACAGAGCAAATAGAAAACCTACAGAATAGGAGAGTATATTCCCAATCGGCACATCTGATAAAGGGTTAATAACTAGAATCTACAAAGAACTCAAACAAATCAGCAAGAAAAAAATGACAACCTCATTAAAAAGTGGACAAAAGACATGAACCAACGTTTTTCAAAAGAAGATAGAAAAATGGCCAACAAACGTATGAAAAAATGCTCAACATCTCTAATCATGAGGGAAATGCAAGTTAAAACCACATTGAGGTATCACCTTACTACTGTTAGAATGGCTTTTATTAAAAAGTCCAAAAACAATAGATCCTGGCACAGATGCAGAGAGAAAAGAGCACTATACACTGTTGGTGGGACTGCAAATTAGTACAACGTCTATGGAAAATAATATGGATATTTCCAGAACTAAAAGTAGGCCTACCATTCAATCCAGCAATCCCACCACTGGATATCTACTGAAAGGAAAAGTAGTCATTTTATCAAAAAGACACCTGAATTGGAATGTTTATTGTAGCACAAATCACAATAGCAGAGATGTGGAACCAACCCAAGTGTCCGTCAATTCATGAATGGATTAACCAAATGTGGTATAGGGATACCGTGGAGTACTATTCAACTATAAAAAATGATGACTTAATGGCTTTTGCAGGAATTTGGAAGGAACGGGATACCATTACCCTAAGTGAAGTATCTCAATTTGGAAAAATAAACACCACATGTACTTTCTAATGAATTGGAACTAACTAATAGGCACACGCGTACACAGAGGAAAATAACAGTCACTGAAAATCAAGCAGGGGGTTGGGGAGGATGGGAATGGAAAAAACCCACCTAATGAGTACAGTGAACACTATTCGGGTGATTAGCACTTTTATAGCCCTGACTCAAGCCACGTACTGAAAGCCATGTTTCAAAATTAATATTTTGAAACAAAAAACATTTCCTTAAAGAAGAAAGAAAGTAGACTTTGAATTGTTGTAAATGTGTATTGCAAACCTTTGGGCAACCACTAAAAAATGTTTAAAAAAAGAATTTTAATATGCTGGAAAGGAGAAAATATACAATTATAAAAACTACTTAATTAAAACCACAAAAGACACAAAAAGAGTAGAAAATGTGGATAGCAATAGACACAAATAGAAAACTGCTACAAATATGGTAGATATTAATACAACTATATCAATAATTACTTTACATGGCAACAATCTAAATACACCAATTATAAAACCAAGATTGTTTGAGGGGTACAAAAATGTCATCTACAAAACACTTACTTTAAACATGAAGGCACATATAGATTAAAAGTAGAGGGATAGAGGTATACCATGCTAACACCTATCAAAACAAAGCTGGAGTAGATATATTAATTTCAGACAGAGCAGACTTCAGAGCAAGAAAAATTATCAGGAATAAAGAGAAGCATTGCATAATGAAAAGGGGTCAATTCTTTAGAATGTCATGATAATCCCTAAAGTGTATGCACCTAACAACAGAACACTAAAATACATGACATCAAAACAGAACTAGAAGGAAAAAAAAAAAAACCATGCAATTGATATTATAATTAGAGACTTTTACATCCCTTTATCAGAAATGAATAAATCCATCAGGCAGAAAATCAGTAATGACACAGCTCAACCCAACGGTACTATCAAAAAACTATTAATAGATATAATTGACATCTAGGGACTAATTCATCCAATGACAGCAGAGTACACACTCTTATGAAGCTCACACAGAAAATTCAACAAAGTGGGGCACATTCTGGGACATAAAATACAGCTTAACAAATTGAAAACGATAGAAATCATCATGTATTATCTCAGACAACAATGGACTTAACCTAGAAATCAATACCAGGAAGATAGCTGGAAAATCCCAAAGCACAGGGAGATTAAACAACACAATTCTACATAACACATGAGTCAAATGAGAAACATCAGGAGAAATTTTAATATATTTTGAACTAAATAAATTGAAGATCCAACTTATTAAAATTTGTGAGATGCATTGAAAACAATAGAGGAAGAAAAGTTATACTATGAATGCATACATTAGCAAAAAGAAAGATCTAAAATTCATAATCTCAGATTCCTCCTTAGAAAACCAGAAAAAGTAGAGTCATTAAATTCAAATTAAGCAGAAGAAAATCTACTAAAAATTAGATTAGAAATCGATAATTTTTTTAAAAAAATCAATAGAGAAAATCAATGAAACCAAATGCTGGTTCTTTGAAAATATTAATAAAATTGATACATTTATAGCGAGGCTAACTAAAGGAAAAAAAGAAGAAAAAAATTACTATTTTCAGAAATGAAATGAAGACATCCCTAAAGAGCCCATTGACAATAAAAGGACAATAAAGAAATACTTGAACAAATCTATGCTCACAAACTCGACAACATAGGTAAAATGGACTAATTCCTTGAAAAACATAATCCACAGAATAGCACAAAACAACAACTACATAATTGGACTAGGTTTACATGCATAGAAGAAATTGAATCAATTATCAACGACCTTTCAAAACAGAAAGCACCAGACCGAGATGGTTTCACTGATAAATTCTATCAAACATTTAAGGAAGAAATTTTACCAATTATCTACAATCTCTTCCAGAGGATAAAGAAAGAGAGAATACTTCTTAATTCATTTTGTTGAGGCCATAAATGCCCTAACAATAAAACAAGATAAGAGATTACAAGAAAAGTAAACTGCAGAACAATATCTCTCATGAAGATAGATGTAAAAAATCATCAACAAAATATTAGGATATCAAATCCAACATTATATAAAAAGAATTATACATCATTACCAAGTGGAATCTATTTCAGACATACAAAGCTGGCTCAATCCTCATAATCAATTAATGTAATCTGTTATGGAAAGAATATTTCTGTCTCCCCCCAAAATTTATATGTTGATATCGTAACCACCAATGTGATGGTATTAAAAAGTGAGGTATTTGGAAAGATGATTAAATCATGAGGGCGGAGCCCTCATACATGGTATTACTGTCCGTAGAGTCTCCATAAAGCTCCTTTGTCCCTTCTTCCATGTGATGACACAGCTAGGAGTCAGCCTTCTATGAACCAGGAAGCAGGCCCTCATCAAACACTGAATCTGCTGGTGCCTTGATCTAGAACCCCACATCTTCCAGAACTGTGAGAAGTAAATATTTTTTGTTTGTACCACTCTGTCTATGATATTTTCATTATAGGATCTCAATGAAAAGCATCCATCATAGCAACAGTCTAAAAAAGGACAATCTCATAATCATATCAATAGATGCAGAAAAAGCATTTGACAAAATCGAATGTCCATTCATGATAAAAGAAAAAAATGAAAACCTCTCAGCAAAGCAGGAACAGAAAAAATTTCATCAACTTGACAAAGAACATGTGCAGAAACCCTGTGTCCAGCATCATACTTAATGGTGAAAAACGTGAATCTTTTCCATCAATATCAGGAAGAAAGCAAAGACGTTCTTTTTCACCAATTCTTTTTTTATTTCAAAATATTAAGGGGGTACAAATATTTTAGGTTACGATGAGATATCACCACTCCTTTTCATCATCATACTAGAAGTCCTAGCTAATTCAATAACACAAGCGATAAGAATAAATGGTATACAGACTGAAAAGGAGGGGAATAAAATTGTACTTGTTTCCTGATTATATTGTGTATGAAGAAAAACAGAACAAATCACCATCATCATCATCATCAACAACAACAAAACTCCTGGAACTAAAAGCAATTATATAAAGGTTTCAGGATACAGGTTATATATAAAAGTCAATCACTCTCCTATACAGAAGCAATGAACAAGTGGGCTTTCAAATTAAAACACAACACCATTTACATAATCACAAAATAAAGTACTTAGATATGAATTTAAAAAAATAAGCACAAGATCCATATGAGAAAAACTACAAAACTCTGGTAAAAACATCAAAGAATTAAGTAAGTGGAGAGACTTTCCATATTCACAGATAGAAAGACATAATATTATCAGGATGTCAACTATTCCCAGCTTGATTTTTAAGTTCAATGTGAATCCCAATCTAAATTTTCAGAAGTTATTTTTTGGATGTTAACAAACCGATTATAAAGTATGGAGAGTCAAAAGGACCAGAATAGCCAGCACAAAACTGAAAGAGAAGAGTAAAGTTGGTAACTGACACCACCTGACATCAAGAGTTACTATAAAGCTACAGTAATTACGACAGTGTCGTCTTGATAAAGGAATGGAAAAATAAATCAAGGGAACAGAATAAAACAACCAGAAAAAGACCCACACAACTAAACTTTAACAAAGAAAAACAAAATAATGGAAAGAAGGTAGTCCTTCAAATGATGCCAAAACTGGAAATCTACATGCAAAAAAATTTAAAATAAATCTAGACACAGACCATAAACCTTTAAAAAAGTTAAGTAAAAATGGATCATTCATATATATTAATATATACATGCAAAATGCAAAACTATAAAACTCCTAAAAGATAAAATTAGAGAAAATTAAATGACCTTGGCTTGGTTATGATTTTTTAAAGGTACAATCGATGAAAGAAATTGATAACCTGGACCCTGTTTAAATTTAAATGCACATATAGTAATAACATTCATCGGGTATCGGGCATATGGAAGGGGGAGGAGGGGATGGGTATATACACACCTAATGGGTGTGGTGCGCACCGTCTGGGGGATGGACACACTTGAAGCTCTGACTCAGGTGGGGCAAAGGTAATTTATGTAACCTAAACATTTGTACCCTTATAGGGGTACAAATGAAATTAAAAAATATGATGAAATAAAAAAAATAAATTTCAAAAAAAGAGAAAAACACCAAACTGTGTTTGGCAAAAGATACTATCAAGAAAGTTAAAAGGTAAAGCACAGCCTAAGAGAAAATATTTGCAAAATACATTTGATAAAGGACTCTTATTCAGACTATACAAACAACTCTTGAACTTGTGAACTAAAATAAAATTTTAAGACTCATCCCCCACCAGCTGACTAAATGGACCACCTCGTGGCCAAAGGACTATCCTAAAACTAAATTGCCTGCCAGGAGGAAGGTCAGACATGCCTTATCATGCTCCCTTCCCTTCTTGGGGACATCCTTTGTAAACCATTAACAGGTCAAAGGGTATTGAGGACTAAACTCTGATCTTTTTCTTTTGCTCCAAATTCCTTCCTAAGGAGGCCAGATGAGTCATGCCTACAAATGATAAAATCTCAGTAAACAGGTTTTTCATGACATTGTTTACTTCCTAACCTGATTCTGGTATAACATCATGTAATAGATAAAAGACCCTCAAACATTCCTTTCAGCTGGCATCATGTGATAGATAAAAAAACCCTCAAACATTCCTTTCAGCTGATTCCTGGTCTTTTGGACAAAGCCTAACTCTTTCAGCCAATGGTCAACTAATGAATCCCTAAATCCACCTATGATTTGTAAGCCTCTGCTTTGAGATGTCCCGCCTTTTTGGGCCAAACCAATGTATGCTTCCCATGTATTGATTTATGAGTTACCTGTAACCCCTGTCTCTCTGAAATGTATAAAACCAAACTGTAACCCAGCCACACACCGAGTCCACTGCTCAAGACCTCTTGGGCGTGGCTCTGCGTCATGGTCCTCAAATTTGGCTCAGAGTAAATCTCTTTAAAATTACTTTACAGAGTTTGGTCTTTTTTCTGTTGACAGACTCAACCATAAGAAAATAAGCAACCCTATTTAAATATGAACAAAATATCTTAGCAAACATCATTTGAAAGAAGATATACAGATGCAAAATAAGCATATGAAAAGATGCTTAACGTCATATGTTATTAAGTAATTCAAACAACAATGCGGTACTCAAACATACTTATTAAAACAGTGAAAATCCAAAACATTGACAACATTGAATGCTAGTGAGAATGTGGGGCAACCAAAAGCCTCATTCATTGCTGATAAAAATGCAAAATAATACCGCCATTATGGAAGACAGTTTGGTGGTTTATTACAAATCTAAACATATTTTTACCATATGATTCAGCAGACATGTACCTTGGTATTTACCCAAAAATGTTGAAAACTTATGTCCTCACAAAAACCTGCACACAGATATTTATAGTAGCTTCATTCATATTTCTGAAACTTTGAAGAAACGAAGATGTACTCCAGTAGGTGAAAGGATAAATAAACTTTGGTACATCCAGAAAATGGAATATTACTCAATGCTAATTAGAAATGAGCTATCAAGTAATAAAAAGACATGGAGGAAACTTAGAAAGACTTTAAAAAGTGAAAGAATCCTATCTGGAAAATGCTACACACTGTATTATTCCAAATATTAAATTGTTAAAAGGGCAAATTATGGAGATAGTAAAAATATCAGTGGTTGCCAGGTGTTAGGGAGGGGGAGGGAGGAATAAGTGAAACACAGGATTACTAGGACAGTAAAAATGTTCTGATATATTATACCAGAGTACTTTCTTCATGTTCTTTTCCCTTTCTGAACACCTGTATGGCAATCTCCTAGGTAACATTAAACATCAAATTTTGGAAAGGGCAGAACTAACCTGGAACCTATTTGGACACCTGAGTGAGCAAGAAATAAACTGTTTTATTGTAATTTTATATTTTAATCTGTTATCACATTCTAGCCTACTCTAATATAGTGCCCCCAATTTTTTTGTTTCCTGTAACCAATATGGAACACTATCCTTCACCACTGACCATTAATGATGAGCATTATTTTCATGTTCATATCTTTTCCAGTTGGTAACCTCAACTTGTACTCAGTATAATGTGATAGAATGTGTATATCTCTGGGTATCAGAAGACTTCAATTGGAAACCCACTTTGCCACTTTCTAGTTATGTTGCTTTGTGTAACTCATAACCTCTAGGTTTCAATTTCCCCATCTGAAAACTGTTTGATAATACATACTTCACAGTTGTGTGTGTGTTGTGTAAAATAACTAAATGAGACAATATTTATGAAAATTACAACCATGTACTTAGTATTCAAATAATTTGAATAGGAAGGTAGCAAGAAAAATAAGCAGGCATAACCCCAGGATTTATACAGAGAACATAAAGTCCAAAGAATTTAGTTAAGTGGCATTGGTGAGATTAAGGAGAGGCTGTCACTTTTATTTATATTTTGTTAGCCCTTTCTAGTGAATGTTAATAATTATTGGGATTGAAGTAAAGATTTAATGAAAACACTCCTTGGAGAATTAACAGAAGTAATGAGACTTGGTCAGCTTAGAGAGCTACTTAAAAGAGAAAAAATAACAACAGGATTTGGTAATGTATTGGAGAGCTGGTAGGAAAGAGTAAAGGTTCTGAAACAAGATTGCTTAGATACACAAATCTGCTTCACCACTGTATAACTTTGGGTAAGTTATTTATTATAATTCTCTAGGTCTCAATTTCATATGTAAAATGCAGATAATGATAGTATTTTAGACATTGGGCTGTGAAGATTAAGGGAGATAATTCATATAAAACACTAGGAATCATGTTTGGCATAGTAAACTTTCAACTGTTATTTTTACAAATGAGAGATATGTGATACATGAGAAAGTATGGATGCTGAAGGTTAAAAGAACAGGGAAAAGCTCTGCTGATTTTATCAGCATCTGACTAACTTAACATTCAGGTGGCTGAAAAATAATCATCACTAATATCATTTTAATCACAGCCCAAACCTTCAAGTCCAAGTTCATTCACCCATGCATTGTTACGTAACCATAAGGAAGCTTTTCAACAGTAGGTAGCCATAGGTAATCTGTGAACATGAGAGTGGGTAAGTTGTTGTCCAAATCCATAGGACTTTACTTTTAAAGATATTTTAAATAAAAGTATCTGTGCTGAATAAAATATCAGGCAGACATTTTGAATTTAATTTTAACCTAAGTTTAATTTGGTGGAAGTAGAACAATAGGGTGACAATGTCAAAGATGAATTAGTATGAAAATAATTTTATTGCCACATTCAAGAAACTTTTTTTGAAAAAAGTCAATTTTCCACACAGTAACTATAGTATATATGTTAATTTTACTTTTAGCTGCTCTAATATTAGTCAACTAGCAATTCCATTGATGTTGGCAGTTGATTATTTTCATTTGCTTGTGTCCTATTTATAGAATCATCCTCAAAAAGAGTGCCTATGTGGACAATGTCAATTCTATTAAAATATTAATGTTTACAAACTCATTAATGAATAAATAATGCTGTATATCCTACACATCAAATTTGTATTTGCAAATAGCATCTCTTTATTAAAATGAATTGTTATTGTTACAATAAAATATATATTTTTACTTTAGGACAAAATAACCAGCACATGGAAAGAAAAACATTGTTTCAAAAAACATTGAGACAATTATTCAAACTAACTTGTAAGCATATTCAGATTTTCTTCTTACCTTTTTGATATGCGTGAGAATAATTAATTCTTCAGAACCACTGCTAACTAGCAAGCATGTTCCTTCCAATGTCATTTTCACTCATTTATCTTCCAAAGGATTAGAGCATTGGTCCCCAACTTTTATGGCACCAGAGAGCAGTTTCATGGAAGATAATTTTTCCATGGACCAGGGTGGGGGGATGGTTTTGGGACGATTCAAGTGCGTTATATTTATTTTTCAATTTATTTCCATTTTTATTACATTGTAATATATAATGAAATAATTATACAACTCACCATAATGCAGAATCAGTGGGAGCCCTGAGCTTGTTTTCCTGCTACTAGATGGTCCCATCTGGGGATGATGGGAGACAGTGACATCCAAAATGTGTTGTTTATGTCCAGTTTACTCCGTAATCTTGTTTTGGTTGCTGTCATTGCAGAAAACCCTACTTCACAATGACAGGATGTTGGAAATTGAAGAAGGCTTTTCACTGCTTTTGTGGCAATCTCAGAATATTCTACCTTGACTTTAATCCAAAACGTATGGACATTTGAAGTTGTTGCAAACATACTTTTAAGGCCACCATCATTTGTGATCTCAAGCAGTGGTCCTTTTCTAGCACAAGTCGATTCACACTGCTTATTCACCCTGCTTATTGACAAATGGGTTGCAGATCCATTCCTTCCTAGTTCAGGTGTCTTTCATGGTTGTGAAGTAATGTTCAAACTCTTTTGAAAAGTGAGATAGATAATCATGCACCAGCTGGGAGAAAGAAGGCCCTGGTTCTGTCTCTTTCAAAATCTCTGCTATGTTTGAAAAATGTGAAAAATCTCAATGTTCACTTATTGCTCCCATAATTCCAGTTTGGCTTTGAATGCAGCCACTTTATCTGCCAACTGGAACACAGTTGTCATTCCCCCCTGAAGTGACAGATTGAGTTTGTTGAGCAGGTTTAATATGTCACACAAGTAAGCAAGTTTTGCGACCCATTCTGTGTCACTAAAATGTGCTACCAGTGCTGAATTTTCTTCTAAAAGAAATCTCTGGAGCAGCTCTCATAACTCAAAACTCTGGCCAGTGATCTACCTTTAGAAAATCATCTCACTTCTTTGTATAAGAGAAGATATGTGTGCTCTGCATCCATCTCCTCACAGAGCTGTGAGAACAGATGTGAGTTAAGGGCATATACTTTAATGTGGTTGATAATTTTAATCACATCCTACAAAGCGTTGTTTAGTTCAGGTGACATTTTTCAGCTAGCCGGCATTTCTCTATGAATGACACAGTGCATAGACTCACATTGAGAAGTGACCTTCTTGACCTGAGGAGTGAAACCAGAAAGCCGTCCAGTCATGGAAGCTGCTCCATCTGTGCATATACCAACACATAATGACCCATTCAGTTTTCCTGATAAGTAATCATTCAAAGTGTGCAGTGTGGGAATGAGGCATGGACAGATGTGGTAAATAAAATAGTGAGCAGACCAAGCTTGGGCTAAAATAAGTGTCAGATTCTGACTTAACCTATTCAAAGACTTCAATAGTTCTGTAGCTGTGGTGTTGGCTGGCAATAAGAGTGCACATCCTCCTGAAAAATATGTGGCACAAAAGCAAGCATTGTTGCCTTGTTGTCAACATCAGTAGACTCATCAACCTGGATTGCATACCATGGTGACTCATAAATCCTCTCTAACAATTGTGCCTAAATATCCTCTGCTATTTCATCAATTCATCTAGTTATGGTGCTAGCCAAAAAAGGAATGCTTGGCACTTTTTGAACTACCGTCTTATCTCTTATCTTACTTACTTCTTTCTTTATATAAGGATCTTTGTGATTATATGGGCTTACCTGTATAATTCAAGATTATCTCCCCATCTTAATATCCTAAACTTAAGTACATCTTCAAAGTCCCTTTACCATGTAAGATAACCTATTCACAGATTCTAGAGGATAGGTCATAGACATCTGTGGGACCATTATTTAGCCTACTATGATGATTTTTGTTTCAGAAAATATAATCAACCCAAGGTTCACATAAAGTGAATTTCAGATACAACACTAGCATGATTGATATAGTCACATTATGGAGGGCTCCAACATTACTTCTTTGACTAAAAATCAGGAATTTACCAGGAAATGGAGAGATAAGAGTTTAATAACAGTAAGGAAATACGTATGTAATTATTACTGCATATCATGGATATGGGAAATAGCAAGCATTAGAACCAAGAAGATAGGTTAGAAGTTCTTGAAATAGAAAAGCCTTGACATAACAAGGTCTTGAATTCATGCAACATTGGGAGAAAGAGATTTGAGAGAAATAATATTAATAGAGAAGACCCAAATGAACCTGACAACTGACTGAACTCAGACAGCAAAGGTGGATTTCATGATATGAAGCTCAAGGAAGGTTTGGGTATATAAGATGATGAATTCTGGTTTAGGCATGCTGAGTTTGAAGTGCTAGCAGAATAAGAACACAGAAATTTTTATCATAACATTGAAAATAATGATCTGGACCTTAGGAGATATCATCAAAAAAGATATTGAAGTCTTGCACTTAGAGGTGCTAATTGAAGCCATGAGGGTACATGAAATCACTAAGGGAGTCAGGAAGTGAGAGCAGTAAAAGGCTCTGTGTGTGTGTGTGTGTATGTGTGTGTGTATACATATATGTATAAAATATCTTATTACATATACATATATTATATATGGTATATATAATATTTAATGGAATATTTTTCCACAATTATATACACATAATGGAATATTATTCAACAGTACTGAAACATTCTACAACATGAATAAACCTTGAAAACATCATACTAAGTGAAA
>CAUYSK010048042.1:0-36155 GCA_963575035.1 Avahi laniger
TTATAATCTTAATGGCTAAGATCTATTCTAAGGTGATTATTATAAAATGCTAGTCTTCATTTAGTTTCCACATGCATGATAATCCTTCAGTATATTGTTTGAAATACTTAAATTTGTGGTGTTTAGCAACATGGAAACCTCTGTAAACAAGTCATATTTTCTTTAACAATAAATATGTTCATGGTAGAACTTAAATGCAAAGCAGTGATTATGGCTGGTGAGATGGTGCTACAGCTTTATCAAATGCACTTGTGTTAAGTGGTATTTGTTTGGGTTTAAAACTGTCAGGGCACACTCTTAGGCCATTTGTTTTGTTTGTGTGAAGATAAAACTCCTACCAGCATCTGACCTAATGCGTCCAGTATAGACTCTTTAAAATCAACCATTTAATTGAAACATGGCACCAGCTCAAATTTTCAGGATATGATCATTTTTACAGTTTACTAGAATTCAAGACTAGATTTATATGTATATACCTCCTTCTTTCCAGCTCTTCTTTAATAGAAACTATGTAATGTTGAGTTCAAACTGTGATACAAAAGACAGTTTGTAGTTAAAGTTAACCTTTACTTAAGTATTTCATTTTTCATGTATAAAAATCCATAATATGAAAAACAAACAAAATAAAATGCAAAAATCAGTTTTGAGCAGTGAATCACAGAAAGCAAAAGCACCTCTTACACCATTTTGTTATGATTTTTGTTTCATTATATTGGTCATATGACTATCATTGTATTCTAAGTAATACTTTTAAATGTTGTGAAATTCAGGACAGGTCTACAAATGAAACCAAATCAAGTACCACACTTGTTCAAACTAATAAATTAACTTTCCATATAAAACTTGGTTCCCACTTTTCACAGATAACTTCTGAAAAGTGATTACATTTTTAAATCTGCCTTAAACTATAATATTCACTTGTGTCACTTCTGTGCATTTGATCTGTTCTCCTAACAATGTCTGTACAAATGTCAAAGCGTTTGGTCTATTAGAAAGATAAGAAAGTATTCCCATAAAACATATAAGGGTTATTTAGAATAAGGTTAAATATGAGGATAATTGAAAGAATATATAAATAATAAGTACTATATGTGTCAGTATTCTATTTGAAAAATAATTGTTTTACAATTAAAATTTAAGAGAGAAATATCTACATAATTCCTCCACAAGAAAGCGCCAATTGATTATAATCATAACCAAAGGATTTTTAAAAGGTTACCAAGAGAATCTAGAAATAGAGTATATGAGTTCTTATAAAGTCTTCAAAATAATTCTTAAAATTTAATACCTTCAGTAATTTAATAAAAAGATCAATACAGAGCTTCTAGACATTCTTTATAGAAAATAGAGTTCAGAGTCAAAGAGAAACTTCCTGTGATCAGGAAAATGGATTGAGTCTTCAACCGTAAGATCACATTACATATAAATTATAAAATATATCATATTGCTTTATTTCAGCTTTTTGAAATTGCATTATATAAAACTACACAGCAGAACACCATTTACTCTGAAGTTGTGAGGCTTTTAAACACTTGACAAGCTTAAATATTATATTAAAATTATGCAGTATATTTTCAAGGCATGGTAGGAAGCATTATAAAATGTCTGTTCTTCTCTACTGATTGATATAGATGTCAAATGGATACATAGATATATACTGTTTCTAATGCTTGAGTAACTGTTCTGAATCATCCAGCTTCCATCCATTTTAAAAACTCCAAATGTGTGTATATGTGTGTGTGTTTGAGAGAGAGAACTTAGAGAAGGATTTTGTTATTTTTTGTGTTGTTACAAAACACATAGGATAAATAGGATTTCCGAAAATATAAAGTCAAAATATCGTGAGATATATTTTTAATTGTGACCAGTTGTAAACAATGGGTATAAAAAGAGTATAGCCTTGGCCCGGCGTGGTGGCCTGTAATACTAGCACTCTGGGAGGCCAAGGCGGGCGGATTGTTTGAGCTCAAGAGTTCGAGACCAGCCTGAGCAAGAGCGAGACCCCGTCTCTACCAAAAATAGAAATTAATTGGACAGCTAAAAATATATAGAAAAAATTAGCCGGACATGGTGGCGCATGCCTGTAGTCCCAGCTACTGGGGAGGCTGAGACAGAAGGATTGCTGAGCCCAGGAATGTGAGGTTGCTGTGAACTAGGCTGACGCCACGGCACTCTAGCCCGGGCAACAAAGTGAGACTCTTTCTCATAAAAAAAAAAAAAAAAAAAAGGAGTATAGCCTAGAATGAAGAGATTCTACACATCTACTGAAATTAATTATAGCAGTATAGTCGCCTAGTAGTCCTTGGGGATATATGTGCATATTATTGCTGCACATCAGAAATTAAGAAAACTGGTAGCAAAGAAAGTAGAAACATAGGTCAACTGGCTGATGAAATAAGGAGCTGATCTGTCTTTTCCCAGTTGTCACAACTCTCAAGAACCTAGAAATAAATCGCAATGCTTTATGCCCAGTGTGACTACATGTGTAAGTCAATCCATCACCAAGACAGTTACAAGACAAATTAATGTCATATTGAAAGCAGTCAGGTATCACACAACTGATTTGTTGTTTTAAAATTTATTATGTGCATGAAATATGCATGTTTTTCTAATCACAATGCTTAAATGTAGCAATCTTTTCTCAGAATATTAGTCAACTTGAGAAATTTTCATTAGAATCACTGACCTTATTGGGAAATCAAGAGCCACAAAAGAAATTATACCATTGCATTCAATATTACCAATATTTGTAATTTCGAGGGTAATTTTTTATTTATTTCTCACTGAATTTTTAGAGTTTTAGAGATGAATAATACCAAACAATGTTGTAAATGTTAATAATCTTAGACCTATATATCTCAGAATACATCATTCAGGGTATTTTTCCCCTAAAAATAGGATCTAGTTACATTAATCTTCAAATTTTATTGCATTCCTGAAAACAAGGTTTTGAAAGAGAGAATTCATAATATAATTACATCCTATTCATAAATTATTTTGTTATGATTAACCATAAAATAAGATATATTTTATTTAAAAATTTAGAACAAGTAAATTTGTATTTCTCATTCAATTTCAACTTCTTCTGAATATTTAAGCAAATTTTAATTCAGCTGTTATTTTTGTTCCTAGATAGAAATATCTAAAATATTTTTGTAAAGATCTTGTTTTTAAATGTAGATAAGGCAATATAAACACACTAATTTGATGATGTCTATATCAGTATCCTCAGAAATGAAAGAAAAAATAGGATAATCTGAGAACTAGATTATTTTTTATCTACTGTATGTTTTCCCTTCATTAGACACTTAATTGGTTCTCTGCTTTAGAAAATATAACATGAAATTATTTCTTAGTATTTTCCCAACTGCTTTCAAGAAAAGAAAATTAGGATGTCAATTTTTCTAGGAGGTAATTTTGAAATAAAAGGAGATCTTTCCTCTCAGAATTCTGTAATTGTTGACTTAAACATTAATAATTATCCTAAAAATATTTTTGAATGAAGTACTCAGATTTCCTAAAATAGATCATTGCTTGGATTTTCTTCCCTGGAAGTATCAATGGAGTTTTAGGAGTAAAGAAGATTGAGAAAGCACATGTTTGTTTGATCACTGCCTCCTTAGGAGAGAGTCTACTCTGTAGATAAGCATGCTATAAATAGAAGGATAAAGGGTTATGGGATCCAGTATAATTAATCATACGTGCTGTGTGATTTTGGCTAATTACCTAACCTCTCTGTACTAATCTATGAAAGAGTAAAACAATAACTACCTGACTAGGTGGTTGTGAGCTGAAAAATGTGTGCTATGAATGGGAGTTTTGTGTCCTGCGAAATTCATATGTTGAAGGCCTAACCCTAAATGTGATGGTATTTAAAGATGGGCCTACGGGAGGCAAGCAGGTTTAGATGAAGCCATGAGGGTAGAGCTCCCATGGTGGGATTAGTGTCCCTGTGAGAAGAAGGATGCAGACCCTCAGCAGGAACTGCTTCTGCCAGCACCTTGATCTTAGACTTACCAGTCTCCAGAACTGTGAGAAACAAATGTCTGTTGTTTAAGCCACTGAGTCTATGGTATTTTGTTATAGCAACCTGAGCTTACTAAAGCAGTGAGGTAATGTTTGGAAAGAAGAATAAAATGAAGGAGGCTCCTTTACTTGAATTTCATGTTCAAGAAGAATGAATATACGTGTTATATTAAATTGGAGACGTTCATGAGGCTACAATGAAATGCTCTAGAAAGAACCATGATATCCCACATTCTAGGTTACTTATTCAAATGGAAGAAATCCACTGTGTGTTATTTAAGGATTTTTATTGTGCCTTAATTTTTGTGGTAAATTCTCCAGATCTTAAATAGGGTGGACTGCCTTTATTCTTTTCCATAGGTAATACAGCTACAGGGTAATATATTTTAACTTTTTGCTTTTGAACTGCATTCCTTAGAAATAGAACTGGGTTCTTAGCAAGATCAAATATATTGCAAATAAATAGTTTCTGGATATGCTTGTAGTTCTGACCTTTGGTGAAACAAGTTGGCACAGAACAAGATTTGAAAAATAAAAGTCTGGCAGTGGTGATGTATAATGTTAGGGGAGCAGGCTTCTTTGGTTGGTTGGTTGGTTAGTTGGCTGTTTGCTTTTACACTACAGTGCAATTCAGCTTTTTTTAGTGACCAGTTTGGAATCAGATTTTCAAAACTGGTTTATATTTTCTATCATCACTGCCATGTGATTAGATATAGCTCAAAGTTGGCATGACAAAGTTAGTACATGGGAAAAAACAAGAAATTTTTTAAAGGTTTAAATGCCAGGAGGAGTACATTTCCAAAGAATATTATGTGTAATTGAAATACTTCTTGAAATATATATATTTCATATATGTATATATACCTATATATGCGTGTGTGTGTGTGTTTATAAAATACATGAAAACACATAAAAGGACCTGATAATAATGCTTAAATAGAATGAAGTCTTTGAATGCAATCAAAATCCTGGTATAAATGAATCTGCTGAATTTAAGATGTATCAGTGAAGGAAAAGCTTCTGGCCAGGGGCCATGTGATTCAGTCACAGGGATGACAATCATAGACACCACCTTTGCCTGTCCCCCTTTCTTTTCCACTTTCATCTTTGTTTCAATGGAGTCTTAGTGGCATTTTGGAGCACTTCCTACTTCTATAGCTGTTCAGAATGTAAAGTTCTGAAAGTGAAAAACTATGACAAAATTGAAATTATAATTATGAGATTATAATTTTCAGATTATGACCAGTATTCCAAGTTACCCGCTGCTATTGGTTACTATTTTTTGATAAAGAGAAGGAGATAATGACCAGTGTTGTGCAGAAATAGTATTCACCATTCAATGAAATGCTAAGTTATTAAGCAGCAGTTAAGCTGCTAAGCTAATCAACTAACTAATAATCAACAACTAAATTACTAAGAAAGTTCCTGGGAGGGCTAATGAAATGCAATCATTTATCTCAGGGATGTGGTCCTTAAATACATAATAATAAAAAATAACTTTTTTGGGGGAGGGCTGGATAGATATTATTTCTGTTAGACACACAGGACAAAACAAAACAAAATGTGAAATTTCCTTTGAATTCAACAAGAGTTAAATACTCAGAAAATAATGACAGTGGGCTAGGCTTAAGTCTTAGAAAGTGTAAGGAGTAAAACATAGGTCATGAATCCAGATTAATCATGAGGAATCTTTGTGAACATTTTAAGTTATGTAACTGTGTGTATGCCTACAGATATTTAATATTAACTATTTATTTATTATAATATTTATATCTCAACCAATAGATAACAAAAATAACCTGAATAACATGTGGCTCTAGGTTCTTACCCTGAGCATATTGATACTGGTAGATTCAAACCTTTAGTATTGCAGCAATAGTTTTGTGGTGTCATTTGGACAAAGACTAAGGTTCTCCAAAGAAAGAAAATTAATTCGAGAGATAATCCAGAGTTTCATGGTGGCTCTGTTGGCATATAAAATTATTTGGAAAAAAGTCACTGAGTTCATAGAAATGCAGTTTCATCTTCTAATAATTATAAAAATGGGAACAGTTTATTTCAGGTGGAAACAGATTTTTTTCAAGGAATATCTCTTCCTAAGAGTCCTTAAAACACATTTTAAATTCAGAAGAGACAATTTGCAGCAGAAATTTTACAGGGTCATTTAGGTTTAGCTACACATACACATGCACAGAAGAAAGAGGAAGGAAAATAAAAGACCACTGCCTCCATCAGAAAAACAAGCACTTTTTCCCCCTGGTGTCATGTCTTTGGATATGTACCGCCTTGGAGAAATGTATAAATCATTTTTATACATGGAACTGTCTTAGAAAACTAGAGATTTTAGTACAAAGAAATCAATTCACTGAAAGAATGCCCACATGCCATTGTTATGAGTGCTATATATACACAAGAGGAACTTATAAAGGACCCCTGTTTTACAGTTACTGATGTACATTAGCATAGTGGGCTGACACCTTCTCCAGGCCTGAGTTACACTTAGTATTACAAATAATATTATAACAATGCTGAAAATACTGATACAAAACAGCTTTAAGATGATATTTCCAAAAAATACCTTTCTTTTAAAATCGAACAGTTTAATCCAGGTTTTCTTTTTGAATGATTCAGCTTTAAAAAAGATTTTTCAAGAAAATACTAGTGTTTAAAACATCTCTTAAAATGTCTATTAAATGACAGATTTTCTTAAATAGATTATTTTTTTATAAAGTATAATTCAAAAGTCTATCTTCTAGGAAAACAAAACTATAAACTCCAAAAGTCTAAATCAAAAACATTATTTGTGATACATAGTCCTTCATATCCTGGGAAAAAATCCTTGATTATTTTATCATGCTTATTATTTACAAATTTAAAATACTCTAGCAACACACACCAAATTTCAGGACAAATCAAGCTAAATTCCACAATTAATATATTTTTCTATTTTTCTATCATTTTAAAATACTGCCTAACCCAAAATTTATATCTGCATAACATTATAGCTTCTAAAGTATGGTGAGAATTTTAGATAGCAGTCTCATTGAGTCAAGCAAATTGCAGTGTGTATTGTTCTCTTGACAGAATTACAAACACACAAAGAAAACATTTGGCAAACGTTTGTCTTGATGCACATGTGTGTTCCTTTGGAAAACCAAAATTATAAGTACAACCTATCCACTAGACTCCTTACTTTATCAGTTCTCATCAAAGTTTGAAAATTTATAAAAGTTCAATAGTTGAAGCTGTGAGGGGAGAGGAGGAATCGAATGGCTTTTCCCCAAAGCATTAAGCTCAAATACATTTTTATAATAGGAGATGCATTTTGCACATAGCTTTAATTTAAGCAGGTTAGTTGGATGCCATGCTAAAACTGCTATCTCAATTTCCCTTTATTCATCTCATTTGTACACACAGATGGATTCTGTCTTTTAGAGAATGCAAGAAAAACAGATCATGCAGTAGGTATGACAGTTTCAATTTTCATGGACTATGCCTAATGTGGATATAATTACCAGCTCTGATATTTGTATAGGAAAAACTGCAGCCTTGATTCTTACTAGTCCTTTAAAAATTATTTATTTTTGTACTTATTGATACTGTTTGACACTGCTTTGTTACTAATTAAACCTGAAGAAATTATCAATAAATGGATAGCTTTATTGATCTCATGTGCACTTAAGTATACAACATATTAGGCCTTATTTGTCAAAGAGAAGTATTTGCCATCAAATGAGTTTTAAATATTCCTATTAGAGGTTTCTTTCTAAGATCAAATTGATCAAATTGCCAAACTTCGCATATATTTTACATTTTATTCTAAATCTAGGTGACTACATAGTCAGAGTATTGTATTTTGGCTACCAAAAAATTCACCTTCTGTTCCTCAATTCATGAAGTCATGGATGTAGGTTGATATACATAAACGGAAATTGGATGTGCACTGAAAAATAAATGAACATTTAAAAATATAAGGAGAGTAAAGTAAAAGAATATTTTTCTTAGAATGTTCCATCTTCTAAATTTTGAAAAATATGCTAATATTGCCATGACAGTGACTCAAAGAACACAGAACATAGCATATCATTTTTTAAGTGCTATTTGACAAACTTCAGCCAACTTTACCACATCACCATGTTATGTCTTCATACTTCAACATCAACAGAAAAAACTGAAAGCAAAATTTTTCAAAGATCAGAGCTGTCATTCTCTATTTGCCTAGCAATTACTCTGTCTGAAATCCTTTGTGAACTGGTGTGAACTAAATGTTTAAAAGATAAAAGAAACAGCTTTTCCCCCCCTTAATAGTAAGTATCACAAGATAAGCTTGCATGTATGTAATAGAGACAAACACATCTCTAGGTTACATGCTAGCAAGCTTCATTCTTCAAATAAGTACACCACCATATGTAAGACTTTAAAATTCCTGTTTTCTTCTTCTGTTAGCTATGTAATTTAAAATTCTTTATACTTCCTTTATCTATTTATTCCTCAGATCTATTTTACAGTAACACCATTAACAGAGTGAATAGATTGCTATTTGATATTACCTTCTGAAACCTCAATACATATCAGCAAGTGATAGAGATAAAAAATAAATTATAGACTATATAAACCAGCAAGATGGTCCCATTTATCACACATATATATAAAGTCTTCAAGGCAATTCAACCTAATTCAATTAACATGCTCGAACCTTCACTCTTAAGAAAAAATGTCCACAAGTCTTTGCTTATGACTAAAAATAAAAAATAATAAAAACTACATGACAATTTTAATATGAACTATGCACGAGAAACACTAACCATTTTTATCCTACGCAGAGATAGGAATAGGGTGATTTAATTACCCATCCTGCTGACCTAGAGTCTGCAGCTCAGTGGTGTGTAAATTGTGATGGAGAAAAACATTCTTCCTGCTGTACATATGTAAAGAGATTGGCCCTCTCGGTGGCTGTCCAAACCTGCCTGTAAAGGTTGAATGCTGTCGGGCCACAGCAGCTTGGTCCTTTGGTTTCTCTAAGAACGAGGAAAGCCCTTCTGTCTTAGCTGTTGCCTTCAGAGAGCTCTGTCCAACAGTGGCACGTAAGTTTTGTGTAACCTCTGAAGTAAGGGTTTCGTAAGTTCCTCTTGAATGTTTGATAACTTCTGCTAGTTCCTTGTCCTTCAAGAAATTACTTAAACATAGACTTGAGAGTTGACATGTTTTGTTTTTGTAGGGGCTTGTCTGGTCAGCTGCCGAGTATCTAAAACGGTCCTCGGTGAGAGTATGCATTGCTCTTCTGTCCCTTGTGCTGAGATTTTGGCTCACAATTCGATTTCGATATGTAGCCTACGGTGAGACACAGAAAAGAAAAGATGCCTGTAAAAAAATAGATTCATAGCATACATAGAATAGAGTGGTTTTTATACAGTTGTGTGCAAATCCCTAAATTTTCAACAGTGTTTAAAGAAACATCAGTAAAAGGCTCCATGAGATTAAATTTTCCAGTGCAATACTACTACACAGGAGTGGTTAAACAGTTAATTGACTCTAAAAGGCATTTTGATATTTGTTTATCTAAATTTCCTAAATTTGAATTCTATGGTTTTACTGGAAAATATGGATTATTTTCATAAGTAATGAATAGCAATATATGACGCCATTATTTTTTGTTGGTTTAATATGCTATATTTGCTTTATGGATATGCTCAGAGAGTTAGCAGAATTATCAGTATTGTGATTTGAATCATCACAATGGTAAATGAGAAATTTAAAGAATTACAAACATCCAAGTGTATTCAATGACCTTAAAAGGACAACAGAGCACTTAGAATAAATTTTCAGTACATAGTTTGTTTTTATTTTGGGATGCAATTTATTAATCAAAATCAGGTCCACAATAACTTGCTACCTTCTTACTCACAAGGACTTTAGTGATAGAAACAAGACATGGCTCATAGAATCATGCTGTGAGGAAGCAAAGATTACAAGCTGGGACCAAAATTCCTCCTAAAGAGAGCACTGTGTGGGTGTGGGAAAATGCATCGAGGTAGAAACTAAGACTAGCTGGCTTTGTGTTCTAGTTGCAAAAGTGAAGGATTTATTGTTGCTACAAAGAAAAAAGATAACAGTGAAAAGAAACAGATAAGGGAGAAGAGAGAAGAGCTATAGAGATAGCAACAGGCTGATACAACACATGTTGAAGGAGCTAGTGAAAATTGCTGCTTACTTGAAATCTAAATGATGTACAGTTTTAAATACCCATCTTTTCACTGTTTCCTGAAAGACCACATCTCTAAACATAACTTCTACCTAGAGTCCCAATTTGCTTATTCAGCTGCCATCACTTTGTTGTTTCATAGACATCACTAATTTGACATAAATTCAAACCAAAGCAAAACAATACTTGATTTTCAGTTTTGAAACCCATTCTTCCCCAAGTGTTCTCCGTCTTGGTAAATGGTACCATTGTCAGGCCAACACCTGAAAATTATCTTTTTTTCTCTTTTCCTCATACTCCTTAAAATCAAGTTCTTGCTATTGTACTACCAAAATGCAACCTCAAGTCATCCACTTCTCATAGTATCTACTCCATCCTCCTGACCCAACTGTCTGGTACATATTATCCTTTAAATAAATGTTTTCTGAATATATTTTATCTCTTTGAGATAATAATACATATTTATTGAGTATATATTATATTGCAAGCAATCTGCTAGTTCTCTTACATATTTAATTCTCACAAGAGTCTTTTGAGGTAGCTTCTCTTATCCCTGTTATACAAACTGGAAAACTGAAGCACAGGGAGGATTTTTTACCCTACAACTAGTGTAAAACAGGCAATCTGCTCTATTACCCACCGGTTCCTTCTTCCTCCAATATTTCCAAGGGAATTTTTCTAAAATATATCATGTTTTTCTAAAATAAATTACATGCAGAACAGTATTGTAATTTAAGTTGATGCTTCACGATCATCATTGTTAAAATGAATCTCCCTGCTTTGCTTTTCTGTAAAACTAAGGTCTGCTAAAATGATTCCGTATCCAATGAGTTCAGATTGAAGTATATTGCTCAGGCCTTTTCTTTTTTACTATCTTGATGTTTGCAGTGTCATCCTTATCCTTTTTTTTTTTATTATGTGCTACTTGTAGCAGACTCCCTCCACAACTTTTAATTTGCCATTTTAACTTTTCCATGTATTTAGAATAGAGACAGCCAGGCTGGTGACCTGGGGTACAAAGGAAGCACTGAAAGACTTACAAGACATGCCTCAGGGACTTTCTTAGAAGTAAAAGGTATTTTAATGGGGATTGCATTGAATCTGTAAATCACTTTGGGTAGTATAGACATTTTAACAATGTTGATCCTGCTGATTCATGAAACATCATTTTTCACAGATCTAGAAAAAAATAGTTCTGTGCTTTTTCAGAACCAGAAAAGACCTCAAATAGCCAATGTAGCCTTACATAATAAGAACAAATTGGGAGGCATCACTTAGCCTTCAAGCTATAGTACAGGGCTATAGTAACCAAAACAGCATGGTACTGGCACAAAAACAGAGCCATAGATCTATGGATCAGAACAGAGAACGCAGACATGAAACTATCCTCATATTGCCATCTGGGATCTTTGACAAAGCAGACAAAAACATACCCTGGGGAAAAGAATCACTATTCAATGAATGGTGCTAGGAAAATTGGATAGCCACATGTAGAAGACTGAAACAGGATCCACACCTCTCACGTCTCATAAAAATCAACTCATCATGGATAACAAACTTAAACCTAATGCATGAAACTATAAGAATTCTAGAAGATGATGTTGGAAAAACTGTTATATCAGCCTAGGCAAGGAATTTATGAAGAAGACTTCCAAAGCAACCACAGCAACAACAAAAATAAATAAAGGGGACTTGATCAAATTAAAAACTTCTGCACAGCCAAGGACACAATCAGTAGAGCAAACAGACAACCTACAGACTGTGAGAAAATATTTGTATGCTATACATCTGATAAAGGGCTCATACCCAGAATCTACAAAGAACTCAAGAAAAAAACCCAAACAACTCCATTAAAAAATGAGCAAAAGACACGAACATAAACTTTTCAAATGAAGACAGATTAATGGCCAACAAGCACATGAAAAAATGCTCAACATCTCTAATTATCAGGGAAATGCAAATCAAAATCACAATGAGGTATCACCTAACTCCAGTGAGAATGGCTCTTATCAAAAAGTCCCAACACAACAGATTACGGTGTGGATGTGGAGAGAAAGGAACACTTATATACTGTTGGTGGGACTGCCAACTAACAGCCTCTATGGAAAAGTAGTCTGGAGATACCTCAAAGAACTAAAAGTAGACCTACCGTTTGATGCAGCAACCCCACTACTAGGTATTTCACCAAAGGAAAAAAAAAGACATTTTATAAAAAAGGCAATTGCACTCGAATGTTTATAGCAGTACAATTCACAATTGAAAAGATGTGGAAACAACCCAAGTGCCCATCAACACATGAGTGGATTAATAAAATGTGGTATATGTAAACCATGGAGTACTACTCAGCCATAAAAAATGGTGATCTAGTATCTTTTGTAACAACCTGAATAGAACTGGAGACCATTCTTCTAAGCAAAGTATACCAAGAAAAGAAAAACACCACATGTATTTAATGCTAAATTGGAACTAATCGATCAACACTTATGTGCATATAATGAAGTAAAAGTCAGTGGAAAACAAGCAGGTGGGGGAGAAAGAGGGGATGGGTAAATTCATACCTAACAGGTAAATGCACACTATCTGGGTGAAGGGCAAACTTGTAACTTTGACTCCAGCTGTACAGAAGCAAATTATGTAACCAAAACGTGTGTACTCCTGTAAAATTCTGAAATAGTAATACAAAATTTCAATAGCAGAAATAAAGTAAAAGTAATAAACTATTTTGATTTAATTTTCATCATTCAGGAACTTTTCTGGCTTCCTTTCTTTTTCTTGGTTCTTTTTTAACACTCTACGTCTTGGACCTATTTGGAAATGTGAGCTTTTATTATCTCTCCATCTCTGTAGCTTTACATAAGTTGTTTACTTAACTGTTGAATCTGTTAACAACCAATCTCCAAATAAACCTGGTGTTTAATATCTTCAGTCAAATGTTCGACATATGATGGGTGCTGCTTGTGAAATATTGTGGAAGAAAAATTGTTTTGGGACAAAAGAGACATTAGTAAATCCATAATGATAATATCAGTGGTAATGTTTCTTTTTCATTTGTATTTCAGCAGATGGTGCTTAGGAAAGTAGGGAAGGTGAGTGGAGACTTTATATCCACTTCTTTAATATTTATATTACCTTTGTAGGCTTATTCATTGTTTTCTTTTTATGATCATTAATGCTCCTGGGATACTACATTAAATTGAATATATAATTTTAATAAGCAGATGTTGAAAAGGATCAAATAACTCAATCCCACAGGCAGCCTCAGCACTTTCCTAGTATAATATCTGGTACCAAGAAGGCACATGTGGATCTACCACTAAAAGAAACAAAATGAAGGATGTCACTTTCAAGTTTTGAAGAAAAATACATATTCAAATAGCCTATTTATGTTTCTTTGGCATAGTTTGCTTTTGACATCTTAAAGGGTTTTTATAAGTTCTTTGTGATGTTCACTGTTAACTCCAGAGCTCACAGTGTACATGGGAGGTTGCATAGTGCAGAGGGTAATGACATGGATTTGGGGTCAGATATGTATGGATTTCTTTATTCATGTGACAAATATTTATTGACCACCACTGAGGGCAAGGTGCTGACTACATGATGGAAATAGTGCTGTTTATAAAAGTCCCAGATCCTACTTTTAGACAGCTTGACGTTTAATGAGAGAATCAACCAGAATCAGTACTTTCTAGCTGAGTGACCATGACAAGTTATTTATCCTCCTAAGTCTCTAATTTTGTCATTTGTGAGAAATATTTGATGAACCACTGTCTATAAAATGCCTAACATTATACCTGGAACATAGTTATTTTGATGACAACAGTAATAATCACAATAGCAATATAAAGTGACCAACAGACCTTGAAATTACTTTGATAGATGCTTATTTCATTCTTTAGAACCTAAGTTACTTTGAACACTCCTATTGCTACTTTAAAGAGAAAAATCATTTTCTTCAGAAAATTCAAGTAAATTTATATTTATTGTTGTAGTTTGGTTCCCCAGAACACAGACTCTGAGACAGATAATTGTTTAGTATATTGGAGAATGTTCCAGGCCAACACCTACAGGGAATGAAGAAAGCAGAGTCAGGCAGAGGGAGAAATTAAATACTATACAATTAAACTGTCTTAACTGAGCACACAGCGAGGTCTGAATTTGGGATGGCTCTTCATAGCTGTCTACAATTCAGTCAAGTGGTAGGGAATCTTATACCCTTGCATCATCTAGTTACTGGACGTTGGCAGACACTGGGAAGAGCTGTAACCTTAGGTGAGGAGGCTTTTTTTTCCCCCTCAGAGGGAAATCCTTGCAGAGGAATTTATTTGAGAACTATCAGTTGCCCATATGTTCAGCAACTAGGAAAATGAAGCCGTCAGTACTGAAAGTGCATGTGTTTGAGGTGGAGGGAGGGAGAAGTAGGAGGTACATCACAGCATCCACTGTGTTCATTATTCTATTTGTGTGTTTAATATATTATGGGACAATTTGGCCTAACGGATCCAACACTGAAACTTGAGCCAACCGATTCTAATCTTGGCAGTGCCACTCTTGAAATGTGTTACATTGCATGGATAAATTTATTTTTCTGGGCTTCAGTTTCTGAATGAGATGACTACAATAAGAAGATAGAAATTAGATCTTAAAGAAACCATAGCAATCATTCAATTCCTTTCCCTAAAATTCTAAGTTTAGAACATATATCTTATCCCACATGGTCACGTACCATGGAACATGTTTAAAAAACATAGGAAATATCCCCTTGATTGAAAATCTTAAAATATATTTTGGCATATATATATATATGGATTTGGTTTCCTTGGCCCAAAGGAAAAATAAATAACTTCCTCATAATGACGTTAGTTGATGTTGGTTACTTCTGAAGCTATCGGGGAATACAGCCCTGAAGGGACTTTTCAGTGCACATCCCTAGCCACACCTTTCTCAAAATCAGAATTGTTTCCCCAAACTCATATAATTATGTTGATTTTTGGACAATTTAGTCATTAAGCAGCTAGTTTATTACTTATCCATAAAGTTCCTAGTAGAGGATGAGAGAAGGGAAAACAGTGATTAATCAGTCAAGTGGGCACATTATAATAAAATCACTTCTTTCTTTTCCTATAATCATCTACGCTCATTTTTTCACAGGAGCGTGTAGCCTGCATTTCATGAAATACAAGATGCCACTGATTTTAAAACACATTATTATTTTACATATCAATAAAAAGGAAAACAAGCAAACAAAACACATGATGCTAATTTAAAACAAATAAACAAACAAACCACATTCTCTTATTTCAATCTGAGTGATCCATTAATCAGTCAGACCAGCCTCTCACTGCAGTTTCTTTTGTCTTCAATTGCCTTGCTTGGTATTTGGTAGTCCTTTCACATTTATCTCAATAATTCAGTTTCATCTGAACATAGGTATATTCCCACTTAAGAAAAGAGTATGGAATTGAAGGCAATCCAATTACAAATATTTGTTTCACTAATATTAAAATTACACCTTGGTTCTTTTTTTCCTCAAATTTCTGTATACAAAATGATTTTCGTCATAATACCAAAGCATAATAAGCTTTGTGACAATACTTTTAAATGCTGACTCAATACATACAGCACCAAAATTGCATATAACTCAACTAAAGAAAAAACAGTATGAAACTATAAGAAAATCCATGCTTGCTCAATGTAAATTCCATTACATCTGCAATTCAGTTGAAAGCATTGATTGTAAAATGAATCCTGATTTTAGGGATTATGTATTATTATGCTAAAAATTATCTTGTAATTGGACAAAAATAGAAATACAATAACATGCCAATATACCTAGACTAGTTTTCAATTAAAGCTGGATGACATGATAGAATTCATGGGAGAGGGGGAAAATATTTCAACCACCAATTAATTAATGAGTGTTTAATAATGTTTCATCATTATTTTCTAAATCTTTTTTCTTTTTTTTGTAAAAAATAATAGTAATTGACAAAAATGTTGTCAGGCAAGAATTTACTTTCTTAATACCTTGCATAGATTAAAACTCAGCACATGATTATTTGCTTTGACTTTAAAAGTATTTTTTTGCAAATATTCTTTATTTTACAAAAAATGCTATTATTTTTAAAAAGAATTATTTTAAATCAATAAAGAAACTTGAAACAATTTCCAATAGATAGCTAAAAATGTATTACATTTGGAAACTAATATTAAATAGTATCTAACAAAAATTTTAAAAATTAATAAATATAAACATTATAATTTGAATCACATAAAGAGATAAATATTAAGTTATGTTAAAGTGAACCAGTATTATCATTGGTCAGAATTCTTGTAGCAGAAGTTAGGTAGTAATTTTTGGGTGGATAATTCACACTGAAAAACTTGCTTTCTAAATAAGTTCATGGTTTCCTATTAAAGGGCTCTCTAAATTAACTAAGTAAAATAAGAAATACAGAATTGTGCATATTTTATTCTCCAGAATAGACACTCTTGTCCCTACCCACTACCATACCAAGGCCAACTAGAATATAAGTTTCATAGGGGCAGGGACTTTGCTTGTCTTGTTCAATGCTGAATTCACAGCTACTACCAGTGCCTGGCATTTACTAAGAACTCCATCAATATTTACATGGTCCAGAAAAGAATTACCATGATTCCTTTCCTAACTGAAATGGCTTATCTAATATGGAATGTTCTTTCCATTGATAGTTTTCTTTCATTGATGGATTGATTAATTTGATCTCTATAGGTTGATCTGTAACATGGGTCTTAAACTACCAAGCACTGGACGTATGTATTTTGCTTCATTTTTGAAAGCAGTTCAGAGTGCCTTTTTGCAAGGGATAGGTCGTTTCAGAGATGTTTTGGAAGCACAGTTCCCCTTTAGTTGTACCTTCCCCAATAAAGAAACAAGATATATGATGTAACTACAACAAATACCCAGAGGAAATAACAAACCTTTCAGAACCACCAAAGCAATATGATATTATAGCTATAGCATTAGATATCAAAGCAAGTGAAAAAAAAATCTTTAAGTACATTTTGTAAATATTGTAGAAAATTAATGAAGGGCGATATTGTAGAAAAGCAATTCTTAATCTCTTTTTATTCATTGTACAAACATAAAAGATAGATACACACATCTTTGGCCAAAAACCAGAAAATACTCCCATTAAAATATCTTTAATTCAACCTCTTTACTTTCCATTTATATACAGGTTTTGGATTCTGAAATGAAAATGAGAATGCACAGTATATTCTCTAATTTATTAAAAAATAAGTTTTTGTTCTTCAGTAGTAATAGCAAGATATTATTTAGAATAAAATCTCAACAATTGACTGTGACCCATTCGACACTGGTCTAGTAGATGGAGATTGATTGAGTAGGTCATTTCTTTAGTTCAGAAAATAAATGATGAAGGCTTAAGTTGAGGCAGCACAATAAATGAATGACAGAACAAACTCTATAATACATACATTAATTGAATTTATCACAAATGCATAGATATAAAAACCTAATGGCAGAATAACAGAAAATTGCAATATTATAATGTCATATATGCCTACCATTAAATATGATTACATATATAAAACGGGCTTTGAAGGCACAATTTGCTGAATAAAATATTGAAATATATAAATAAATCTTAAATTTAAATAAGCATTTTCATCTTCTGTATGCTGAAGTATTCATTAATAATCGCCTTGTTTTAGGGGGCCGTCCTGTCCACTGCAGGATGTTTAGCAGCACCCTTGGCCTGTACTTGCAGATACCGGCAGAGTCTACACTGAGTGTGACAACCAAAAATGTCTCCAGACATTGCCAAATGTCGCCAGGGGCAGGCGAGGTGATCGCAAAATTGCCCCCAGGTGACAACCACTATCCTAAACTGTAACACTTCCCTGTATTAGACAGATAAAAGTGACCAGTGTAGTACATCTCAAGAAAGAAAAGCCATTATACACAAACTGCTATACTTTTATCACTTACAGTCATTATGAGAGCAAAAGTAAGTCTTTATAATTTTTATTTGATTTATTTTACAAACACATATAATGCTTAACATATGTGAGGCACTCTTCTGGGCCTTTACAATTATTGAATTTTAAAAATACTATCCCTTTTGCTAAACCAATTCAGTATACTAATAGAAATTAGAGGCATTTATAAAGTATTTAAAAAACAAATGCTCCTTTTGATTTTTCACCACATAATGGGTTGTTGTGAAGTAAATAGGTCTGCCTGAAACGTGCCTCTTTCTTAAGTACAACCATTGATGTGTCAGTGTAGACTCAAACCACGTTTATAAATAATGGAATACCTTTTTCCCGCCATCATTAAGAAATAGAATTTCTAAAGCATTTATGAATACCAGGACATAGCTCTGTAGAAGGTTTTGGCACCTTTGCCGTCTCTCTATTCTTAGATGTGGAATCTGTTTTCAGTGATAGAGAGTTTTGCTAAAGGTCTAGGAAACCCTCTGCCATGGACAGATTGTATGCAGAAGTAGTTACTGCTTTGCAAGCAGAAAGCCCTGTAATAACTTCAAGTAATAACCAAAAAACAAAAAACATTCAAACGTTCTGGCAGACAAGACCTGTTTTTTCCAGAGTGCACACATTATCAAGAGGGGTGGAATGGAGAAAATTGTCTGAAGTTAAATTACTTCTTCTGGAACAACCTCTCTCCTAAATTCTCTAGGGGATACTAAATTCTCCTGGTGGGCATTTAGGATTCAACCAGGGTTACAAGACAGGCACAAGATAAGCAAGGTGAATGCTAATAAGGTCGGCCAAAGGCAGAGATCTCAAGAGAGAAAAATCACAGCATCTTTCTCTCCTCATGAGAAAAGTGAAAATGTGCACTAGTTCTCCCAGGCCACTGGGTATATGCTTGACTGTTCTGTTTATAATTAGAGAATTCTAGGCAGCTCTAAATCCTGTGAACAATAATGTGTTACCTTTAAACCTGTGTGTGTGTGTGCGTGTGTGTTTGTATGTGGTGACCTACTCTGTGTATTTCTCCTTAGTTAAAAAGTGACTTAAATGGAGAATTTTAGACAATTATTGTTTATAATAGCAATAAGAGGAGTGTGAAATTTCCCTTTATTCAGAAGAAACCTAAGAAAGTATAATTCTACACAACTGATATTCCAGAAAAATGTGACTTCTAAATGAAAGGATGAATGAGGGTTTAAGCTAAATTCATATGCATAAAGGAAATGAGTAGAAAATAATTGTTATGTTTTTCCATAGGAATGAGCAATAATGAATAAATTGTAGTGACTTACTACAACAACAATATGAAAAATGTCTCTTGTCTAGACACCTGGATACCCAATATCTAGCACATAGTAGATAGTGAAATGTTTCTTGAATGAGAGCAGTATTCAAAAAGTAATCTCAAAAATCCTTAAATTCACATAATGTCTTTGTGTGAATAATTCCTAGGCTTTACAGCCTATTGCTGTGGCTTTGTGTTGTAGAAATATTTCTTAGATCCAATAAATTAATAAATAGAGATACTGTATATAATAAAATTGATCAAGAATCTAGCGTATTGTTTATTCCTCTTGTTTTCTAGTCCTTATTGCCATGATTAAGTAATGTGAACATTAAATTCCTTGCTTAAATGATTCTATCTCATGAGTAATTTTACCCTATATGCTCTTCTCAGAAACTTCTAAAAGTAAAACAGTATTTACCTAATTTAAAAGACAACATGAGAAAGGCAGTGGAATAAAAATACAGCAATTTCATACTGTTCATCTGTTGTTTTATATCAGTATAATGTAATGCAGGCCACTTTTAGGAATAAGCTTGACCCACTGAATAGAGACAATACGTTATTAAATACATGGTGTAATTTGGAGGATGCTACAAATAATAAATACTATTATAGAATCTTACCTGTAGTATTTTAAAAATCTTATAAATTGCTTCCACATCACCTATCCCAATTTATCCTTCTAAATGTACATTAAGACTGGTTCTGAATGCTTCACTTCATTTTACAGATGGAAAGCTGAAACTCTTGATAATAATTGACTTAAGATCGCTCACATAGTAACATAAGGTCTTTGGATTTTAAATTCCGTATACTATACTGTCTCTCCATCAAAAAATTAAATAAATACCATGCCCAATTGTTTTATTGATAGGAAAATCTTACTTTTGTATCAGTTTCTTTAGGTTTATTAAATATTCTTGGCTTACTGATCTGGCTTCAGTTTATTAGACAAAATATATCTGAGCACCATGCAAAACTTGCTACCAGATACTTTACAGAAGTATAACATTGTAAGTTATTAGTAATTTAAACGTTTGTGTGAATCAGATCACCCCCAAAGAAAGAAGCTTTGAAAGGAATCATAGGAAGTGGGAAAATTTCAGAACATGTAAGCAATTCGTAAGTAGATAAGAATGATGTTGAAGAAAAAGGATGCAGGAAGTACACCCTCTCTCCCAGAAAGTGAAAGTGAAAAGTGAAAATGAAAGTGATTTGCATGAAAGAACTATTGGCCGAAGGATACCAAATCAGTTAGGGGTCTTCCTGGATTAAATGACCATTTTTTCACAATATTCTTTCCTTGTTTGAATTTAAATATTTTAAGGGTTCAGTTATACTTCAAATGTGATTTTTAGGTTGCCAGCCATTTTGTATTACCTTTGGCTATGTTTTCCTTCAATGAAATACACAATTTAGGGTAGACCAAATGTCATTTAAAGAAATTCAGAGGACACATTCAAGGCAGTGACGTGACAAAGGACAAGAAGTTACATTCTCTGCATGACGCTCTGGTGACATAATACTATTTAAAAGTCCTTCAAAGAATTTACAAACGCGAAAGGAAATATAAAGTATACAGAATGGTTTGGAAATTGAGATGAAGTAATATCCACCTGATTTTCTGAAATGCTTTCATATAATATAAATAAGGAATAAGACACAGCAGGGAATTAATTATTGTATAAATAGTTATGATTAGGATATCATTACCTACAAGTCACAACCAGTTTTTAAAAACACAAAGTTTCAAAAATACATTCTTTGCTGTATAAAAAGTTGAGCCTCGAAGATAAGAAGTTTATTTAATAATAGCAATTTTTCAAATAACCAACCATTTTTTCCTGCTTAGGATGAGTTTATAGGTGTTAGAAACACTTACTACAGAGTGTAAAAAGAAATTCTGAGGCTATTTTTTTCTTTTGAAAAGCTTCTTTATCAAAGCAAATCATTTTCTTTACAAACTCAGAGTAGCCTCAAGAAGTCTGCTAACAAAGAGAAACAGATGGGCCACCAGCTTCAAAGTTAGTTATCCTTAAAAAGATCTAAAATTGATTTTTAAATAGAAAAAAATCAACAAAGCACAAAATATAATGAGAGTCAGATGAAACTTAAAAGTTGCTAAGATCTAAAAAACATCAATTATTTTTATTGATTTTATTAATGTCAATTATTATTTTATTCCAAAGATCCTAACTTCTTAGTGAAAATATATTTTCATTTTTGATTTAATATTAGAGAATTCAAGATGCAATAGAGACTGTGGTGTTAGTGTATTTTAATCCCTTGATTTTATAAGGAAACTGTGTCTAGAGTGAACAAATGACTTTCACTCTCCCTAGAGATCTCGTCCATTCCCATGACTTTACATATCACCTGTATGTGAACAACTCTGACATTTATGATTTAACGTAATCTTCTTTTCAGAGTTTTACTACTATATCTACCACCACAAGTATACTACAGATATCTCAATCTTTTTTTCCCTAATCGAATTCATAATAATTGCATGATTTCTGGTTTCCTTTTTAATTTCAGTAATATTCGTTGAACAAATGTATGAATGGAGACCTTAGAGAAAATCTAGAATTGTCCTTGATATTTTTGTCTCTCTTTCATTTTCTACCTTCAATCCATCACTATTTCACATTGATTGTACCTTCATCCTGCCTACTTCTCTTCACCTCCATTCCTCTGCTTCAAGACACCATTATCTTATGCCAGAATTGCTAGATCCACTCTTCTTGACCTTCACACACATACCACAACTGAACTATAGAAGTCTTTTTTTAATGCAAATTGAGTCATACCAATGACCTCCTTATTTTCCTTCAGTATCTTTCTAGTGAATTTTAAGAAGACTCAAATTCCTGTAATGGTCTGCGTGATCCTAAATGATCTAGCCCCATCCACCTCTTTCATTTCTTCCTAGGACAATTTTTCCCTCAATTACTGAGTTTCTAGTGACACTAGTCACTCTTGAGTTTCTTAAACAGAGAGAGAAATCTCCTTCAGGTCCTTTATGTCCTTTATTTTTTAGCCTTTGCCTGGAATATTCTTCTCTTCATTTTTGCCTGACAGCTATAACTCAGTGCCCAGAACATTTTTAAACTTTTTGAAACCAAGTTATAATATTTTTAAACTCTTAATGCAAACACAACTTAAAATTTTTCTTTATAGCAATTGTCTTTATGTATGCATACATATATTGCACATTTATTTGCTTAATGTCATTTAGAATGTAAGCTCTGTGATGCAACAATTGTGTCAAATTGTTCATGGTACGTAGCACCTAGCAGAGCTCCTCACATGAAGTGTTTGATAAGCAGTTGTTGAACATGAGTGAAAAAAGGAAGGGATTGAGTGGAATGGGAATAAGAGAGAAAGATAAAGTATGGAGCTGGGATCTCAGTGAATTCCTCCAGAGTGAGTATAATATGGATTATTAAAAATTCAGGAAGGCATCCAGGGCATAGTAAATTAGGAGTAGATATACATTTACAAGGTCAATTTGGGAACTGTTGGTATTAGGCTTTTTTCTTAAAGTGGCATGGGATGTTCACATAGAGATGGAGCAAGAGAATGTCATATATGCATGTTGTCTATGTTGTTTAGGTTTTTGGCTGCTAATTTTAAAAGTTTGGAATTTTAAATCAAATGGAGATCTTTTGAAAGTTTATGATGAGGTAAATGACATGACAAGGCAGTATTTTAGAACGGTTAATTAGATAACTGAAAATCAGTCCAAGGTTTTAAAATAAGGTGATTCAGAATGCATATACTTGTGAAGGATAAAAGAAGGCATGTGTTACAAACAGTGGTTAAATTTAAAATTGTACATTATTAGAATTTAAATGTCTCACATAATAGAAAAGAAAATTTTTAAAGCTTTGAAAAAATGCAAAACCTGAAAGAAAATTTTTTATTAACTTAATATTTGTACATATAAAGTACAGATAAAAACATAAAGAAAATATGGACATTAAAATTGTTTTAATTGTACATGGTAAAAAAATATTAGCATATGTTGAATTTATAATCTACATATTTCCAGACCAAAGGTAATAATATATTTTTTCAGGATTTATGTAAAAACAAAATTTTACTGTTATTTCCCAGGAATATGAACAAATGATCAAATATTTTGAAGCAAATATTGTGTCTACATTTTCTCTATGATATTTTTATGTAGACTTTTCTGTTGAAAGAAAAACAATCTACTGCCCAGCATCAGGGTCTTTTTGACTAGATCATATTTCTCGGGACTTTGCCAATATGAAATAAACTCTTCCATAAAAAAATTTATGCTACTTCAGTGAGAGTGATTTTTCTGTACTCATCCAAATGGGTCTGAAAAATCTTGCCTCTTCATACACAATCTAATACATCTAGCCCAAAGAGCCTTAAAATTTTCTCTTGAAATTTATTTTTTCTCTGAAAACTGAGAATCTGACTGGGCATTGGGATGAGTGGTGGAATTTTGCCTCCAGCCCCTCGAACATAACTCCACACGAGAAAGGGGATCATGGAAGCTCTGATTGTGGCATTCAGTACGTATTTGTTGGATTTTTATTTGTTGAATGAAGAAAGAATAAAGAGATCACCAGTTTTCCCAGTACCTACTGTTTTGCATGATTTCATTTTACTACACAGTAGCTCAGACAATTTTAAAAGCATGCGGCATTGCTAACAAAGCATGCTGTGAACATTCTGTAAGGAAACAAATAAAATTTTGTGGCATTCTGGTATTCAGAATGTTTAAAAAAAATCATATTGTACACTCTTCTTTAGTCCTCACCTCACCTGGCCCCAGGCCATGTCCTTTTCAGGTGCATCCCTGAGAGCTGAAGATCTCTGTAAAGTTGCGGCAGTTAATGCAGAGTGCATGTGAAACTTTCGCACCTCTCCTTTGTCTGTCTCACAGGAAAAACTGTGGTCTATCACAAAAATGAATGCTTTAAACTGTGTGTAGTTGTGTAGTCCTTACACAAAACCAGCTTAAGTTTTATACTACTTAGTGTAAACCACAAGAAGAAGGCAAGATCTTGTGAAAAAGCAAAACCCTACCACTGTATTTAAACAAGATGCTTAAAAGTGAGTTATTAGAATTATCCTAGTAATCAAGATGTTTCCTTTTATTTTCAAAAGCCAAGGGACTCTGTGCAAAATTTCCTTGTGTCCTTAGACAGAGTAGACTGACAAATGTCCCAAATAACTGTGGCTCTGAAAGTATGCTTCAGAACATGCTAATAGATATGATGTGATTAAACAGTAAGCTCTCCCAAGCAGTTGCTGCTCATACAGAAAATATTAGGGGTGTCCTCCATGGCACCCATATTTTTGGGTATACCTGGTTTCAACTTGGATCACTCCAATCAGTAGCACCACTTACTAAAGAGTGGAAGGAAACACTCCTTCTATTTAGATGGCTCAGATATAATTCATGCAGAACCACAAAGGGGTAAATACAGCTTATAGAAGCTAGACAAGAATAATTTAAAGGGAGTGAAGCCAATTCTATTATAGATACTACATATTTAGTGCCAATCATTTTTTTTGCATAGTGTATTAGAAGGAAACAAATGTTCTTTATATTAAATTGATTTTAAGTTGTTATATAAAATAGGCATTGTAAATATATTCAAATAGAGAAACGTATGCTAAGGATATAAGAAAGCAATAAATAAAACCAGATATTGGGTTACAAAAGTGAGGAGCACATTAACAAAACTGATCTGCAGAACCCAAATAATGCAAAAAGAAAAGCAATCCCAGTGTAAAAGCCCATTCCCTTAGCCATTCTTGACTCTAAATATTTACAAATTCCTTAATAAAGATGAGAAATTTATTAGAGATTCCAACTGTATATTAGTGATGGCTTCTATACATAGTTTAAGCTTACATTAACCACACAATTATATATAGTGTGGGATTAGGCATACTGAAGCATTCCTTTTGCTGTCTTTATATGAAATTTTGAAAATTCATTTTCAAATTTTGTTATACATAAAAATTATATTATGACTAGCTGAAATAAATATTTCTGGGGCTATAGGAACTGATTCAGTAGTTCTAGTGTTGGGCACAAAATTCGTGAATTATAATACTCATCCTATATGATTCAAAGGCAAGTAGCTTACTTTGAGAGAAATGTTTCTCTTAGGTGAATAATATCATCAGGGATAGATAGATTGACTGATCAATAGACTAGATGACCTCTAGCTGATTAAAGTTAAGTCTCTGACTCCTAACCCAAAGGTAGCATTGTACCTAAAATGCTTCCGTAATCAGACTATACGATACCTATCAAAAGACATATCTCTTGAGTTTTTATATCATACAAATTAGTGCAGTGGTAAATCCTAAATGTGTGTAGCTAGAGTGATAAATGCATAGCTGTGGAAAAATCTACTTCGAGCCTGATATCAATCAGGCAAAAATCATTTTAATTATGTCTAAATCCTGCTAGACAATAATCCCTTCAGAAATTGTTTTATATAGAGGCTTGGACTCACAGAATCTAAACTGACAGTAATCAAGATTTGAACGGTAAACCAAAGACATGGTTATCTTCTGCCTATACCTTATGGTGAATCGTTTCTGCATAACATATTCTTGCCTACATGTAGCAAACATTTTTCAGAAAGAACAAGATCGCCAATTACTGCCATGCAATATTCAAATGAAATTAACATACCCATTTATAACACAATAATCCAAGTAGAGAGGAATACTGAATATTTTGAGGTTTACTTTCAAATTAGATGCTATTCATAACAAAACTTACTTTTACTTTTTGAGGTACATGTACATAAACTTTTATTTCTTTCTATCCAAGAATTATACCAGGAAAGAAATAATGTATGAACATGTATGAGTCAAGTAAAAAAAATTGATTTATTAAGTCAGTGGTTCTCAACTGGGGGAACTTTGCCTCTTAGGGAACATTTTTTATATTCACAATGCGGGACCCCTGTTTGTATCCAGGGGTTAGAAATGCTACCTTGCATATGGCAGACCTTTACAACAAAGAATTATCTAGTCCAATATGTCAGTATTGCTAAAGGTGAGAAACCCTGCCACAATTAAAACTATTATTCCTGCTAACATTTTTTTGAATTCACTCATGAACTCAAGAACGAAACATTTTCCTGACTGACAGTTTATATAACTACAGATCTCATTTACCAATTCAGGTTAAGTCATCTCTTTGGCATACTCCATTGGTAACCATGTCAACTGCTTATCCTGCAGCCCCTTGGTTTGGTGCCTTCCAGCATCCAGCATAGACAATGGTCCAAAACAGGATGTCATTTAGCTGCAGTAAGTAATTGCTCTTCATTTCACTCTGTTAAGGAGCACTCTTGTTTATTGATTTTGGGCTGCACTTGAAGCACGACTACGATTTTTTTCCCCAACAACCTGAATCTGTTCCTATTGATCAGCAAATGCTGCCCTTCTGGCAAAATTTGCTACACCAAAAACAAAGCAAGAAAAGAGTGTACATAAGGTAAAACACTGCTATGGGAAAGAGCCAGCAACTGGTGCTTGCTTATCTAATACCACTGGCGATGAAACAGACTGAAAAGGAACAAATTAGAAGGACTTGCCATTCTGTGTTTCCTTTTATTCTCTACTTACTAATTAATTCAGTATGATTATATAGTCAGATGTGTTTAAATAGCAAGTCTTTATTTGCTTTTACACAATTGTTCAGGAGGTCTGTTGGTAAAGTCCTTATCTGTGGAAGGTTTCCCTCTGGCCAACAAATAATTTAGTGGTGCAACATGCTAGTTAAGAATTTGTACTTGCAGACATAGTTATTGATTTGTATCCTGTCTTCACTGAAAGGCTGTGTATTACTGGGTAAATAACAACTCTGAGCTTGGTTTTCCTCATCTGTAAAATGAGCATGTGTATGGTTGTCACAAAAGGATGATTATATAATTTAAGAAAAGATATGAAGAAATAAAAATGAACCATCTGTAATGGGAAGGATATGAAACCCAGTTATCAAGGGGGAAGTTGTTCAAAGTGAGAAACAATAATGTATTCTACCAGAGAGGCGCAGTCTTCTCAGTCTTCAAGTCTCTTGAATGAGGTCTACAATCTCGTCTTTGCCATTATCATATGAGTTTTGGTATAATTCCTTCATAACTGTTTTGAAGGTTCAGGATGTGTCCCTGTCTCTTCACCAGGTACAAGCAATTGGTGTAGAACAATCCAGACTATTCCTGTTTCTACAGACAGACTAGATAAAATCACAGGTCAGTTTTCCAGCCACAACCTCTCTCATCACACTCAGACATCAGGCTTTTCTTAGGCCAATCCCCACATAAAAACTCTGTTAGAAAAGATAAAATATCAAATAAGATACTGTATGTAATGTGCTTCACACAATGCCTTGCACATAGTAAATAAAAGGGTGATGGATGTCGTATATAAGAATGTCCGCGTAGTGAGAAGGAACATGATGTCTATAACAAAAGTATAGATATCTAATATTTCACCAAAATAACATTTTCATAGATATGTTAAGTCCTGTCATTAATAAAGTAAAACTATGTCAAAATTATGAAAGATTAAATATGCAGCATTACAAAGGAAATTACTGAATTTTTCTTCACCTTGCTCTGCAGTAACCTGCAGTAAATCATTGCTGTCTTCAAGCTGATAACCGTCTGCCTGTAATAAAAAGCTTTTTCCATTATTCCCAATGTACAAATATATCCAGTAAATCTGGCTAAAGATATTACTTCTATCCCTCATCACTGTGTCAATATGAAGCTGGCAACTCATCATGGTACTTTGGAGCTAACGGGTCATTTCTCCATCAAAATGAAGAATTTTCTGGAACACAGATATTTTTCTTGCCATTTATTATGGGTTAAAATTATTTGCAAAAGAAAAGTAAAAACAATTTTTAAATTCAGCTTTTCATGACTGCTTGTCGTGGTTAAGCCTACACATGCTACATTCTTTCACCTTTGTACATGTGGTATTAGGTATTTCAGCTTTTCTTTCATTTAGTAAGGCTATTTAGGGAATAGGAAAATACAAATTATTTCACTGATCTTGCTGTATTGACTAGTTTTATATCACAGCGTAGTTTACTGATCCCTTCCTTACAGGAGCCAGCCACTTTGTATATTCTAACACATTCTCTGAGAAACCCTTTTCTGTGGAAATATGGCTTCTCTTTACAGTTAACATTTATTCATAATGCTGCAGTTAAATTTTGTCTGTTGGTTATGTTTTTATCCCATAGTTACCATTACATGTCATGAGCTATCTGAGGGAAAGGATCATAATTCTTTTTTAATATGTATTCTAAAACACTAGCAGAGAACAGGACATCCTCATGTACTCAGCAGAAAAGATCAGAGAAGAATAGAGCAATGCAAGGAAGAAAAGTGTGTATCAAGGTGGGTAACCAGGATGCAGGAAACATTTTAGACATATCTTCATAACTCAGATTTTAACTATGAAGCATTTAGTGATTTTTCTGACGTATATTGTCCAGACATTATAGATATATACAGATATCGATGGATGAAGAGATAAAGGGACAGACATACACACATATTCAAATACACTATCACCACCACTGGGAATTACTCTATACATAACTCATTTGGATATCAAATATATAACAAAATAAACACACTTATCTTCAGGTTTCTATTAATCCATATAATCATTGCCAGCTGCAGAATAATCAATTTTGGTAACAATGGGGAAAGAGAAATTCCTCAGAAAATATGAGGAAATAAAAAATATTTCCACAAATTGTGAGAAATAATATTCCAGAATATATTAGCCCCATTTTGAGCATCAGGATGCAGTGTTTCTCATAAAAGTAAAGCTAATCTATGACTCACTTGACTGATTTAAAAGAAACTAAATTTACATGATAACCTAAGAAGCAGGTTAGACTTCAATTTCCTGGTATCACCCAGTGGTTTCAAAGGGTTTGAGATTTTACCTGCTTGCAAGAGGACAAGCTGGCCCACCATAGTGTCATGAATGTTGAGAGCAGACATGAGATTCTGAGGTTGGGACTCGGGCACTTTATTACCCATGGCATCAAAAGCTTTATGTGAGCATTAGTTCCCCGTGCTCCCAGTCACACAGGGGCCATGCAAGTAACCCAGGTGGATTTTGTACACACAGTAGGTTTGCATCATACTTGGGGAGCCACAGTCTTTTAAAGGAGGCTTCTAGCAAACCTGCTTAACTTGCAGGTTGGAGTGTAAGTGATATTTAAATATTAACATAGAATGTCAAAGAGCTTTGTTTTATTGTGTTATCTTTTAATCAGAAAAACCACCCAGTTTCCAACAGATAATTTTGTCTTAGATAAATGAATGTGATTACCAAAAAGGCAAAATGCATGCAGATAATAGATAAAATACTAACTATTGCCTAAGCCATTTGAAGTTTTATTTTTGTGACACATGGTTGAAAGAGGTATGTTTCTGAAATAAAAGGCAGCAGGTTCAATTGCTTTGGGACGCAACATTCTGAGTGAGATGCAATGTTCAAATACTCTGAAGTATGACTTAAAGTAGTGTCTGTTCAGAATACATTGAAGATGTTTCTACAGGACCCTTAGAACGTCCTTAAACATGGTTTTAGATATGTTACCCTTTTTGATGTTCCATTCAGTTTGATAATCTCATTGATTCAATACTATTCATTGGAATTAATTTTATTCCTCCTGGTGGTAAAATATATGCTAGAGTGAATTGTGCCTTCTGGGGCATTTTTCCTCTGCCATGTTGGAAAAGTTACTGAATCCGCGAGATCACTTTTAAAAGTAATTTTAGTGTGATTTAGACTTCTTGGCAGTTATCCTAGTATCTCTGGAAATACTGATACTTCCTCCCCTTCTTCTTCTGAGTGCTTTCAAATATCAAATATCTTTGTGCCCCCCAATATCTAACTTGGGGTTAGCATAGACACAATATCTAAAGCCCCACAAATGCAATGTTCATAAACTGTCCTGACTTTGAGCTAAGCAGATAATCTCAGAGGATACTCAGATTTTTAAAAAAGGTGCAAAGGCCTGCAGTAAATGTCAGATTTCTGGAGATCATTTTAACATGCTTTTCCAAGTCTCCTGGAGTATGTTAAGTAAGCTATCCAAGTAAAGTTATCTGGAAGGCTCCACTCCAAGTGGCAAAATTATGACTTTTTGCCCAGCTTTATCAGCTATAATCGAAAACAAAAATTGAGCATATTTGAGGTATACAATGTGATGTTTTGATATGTGTGCATTGTGAAATGATTACCACAAGGTAATGAATATATCCATCCCTTCGAGTAGTTAGCATGTTTTATGTGTGATGAAAATACAAGTTGAACATCCCTAACTCAAAAATCCATAATCTAGAATGTTTAAAATATGAAAATTTTCATTTTCAGATTTTCTGTTTGCATGAGATCAAATTTTTTAGATTCCACATATAAATGAGATCATGAAGTATTCTATCATTCTGTGTCTGTCTTATTTCATTTAGCATAATGCCCTCTATTATCATGTATATTGGTACAAATGGCAGGATACCCTTCCTTTTTAAGGCTGAATAATATTCCATTATATAGGTATGGACAAATAGATAGATATCACATTTCTTTATCTATTTATCCATATATAGACATTTAGGTAGTTTCTATATCTTGGTTATTGTGGATAACACTGCAATGAACATGGGAATGCAGATATCTCTTTGGCATATTGATTTCATTTCCTTTGGATGTATATCCAGAAGTGGGATTTCTGGATCATATGGTAGTTCTATTTTTAGTTTTCTTAGGAACCTTTATGCTGTTTTCTATAAAGGATAAACCAATTTATATTTTGACCAACAATGTATAAGGGTTCCCTTTTCCCCACACCCTTGTCAACTTTTGTTATCTTTTGTCTTTTTGGTAATAGCCATTCTAACAGATAGGAGGTTATCTCTCCTTGTGGTTTTGATTTGCATTTCCCTGATGATTTTTTTCATCAGGGAAAAACTGAGCATTTTTTTTATATACCTATTGGCCAACTGTATGTCTTATTTTGAGAAATGACTATGCATGTCCTTTACCTATTTTTAATCAGATTATTTGTGTTCTTGATATCAAGTTGAGTTCCTTATGTAATTTTGGATTTTAACCCTTTATTCGACTTACGGTTTGGAAACATTTTCTCCAATTCTATGGGTTGTTTTGTCATTTTGTTGATTGTTTCCTTTCCTTTAAAGAACATTTTCATTTGATGTAGTCTCATTTGTTAATTTTTGCTTTTGTTGCTTGTGTTTTAGTGTCATATCCAAAAAATCATCCAAGATCAGTATCAGTGAGCTTTTCTTCTGTGTTATATCTTAGGAGGTTTATAGTTTTAGATATTATGTTTAAGTTGTTAACCCATTTTGAATTGCTTTTTGACTGTGGTGTAGATATGGGTCCTATTTAATTTTTTTGCACATTGATACCCAGTTTTCCCAACACTATTTACTGAAGAGACTGGTCCTTTCCCCATTGTGTATTCTTAGTGCATTTGTATAAGATTAGCTGACCCTATATGAATGAGTTTGTTCTGGGCTTTCTATTATGTTCCATTGGTCTGTGTATAGATTTTTATGCCAGTACCATACAGTCTTGATCACTATACCATTATAGTATAATTTAAAATTAAGATGTGTGATGCCTTCAGCTTTGTTCTTCTTCCTCAAGATTCTTTTAGCTATTCATCATCTTTTGTGATTTTATAAACGTTTGGATTTTTTTTTCTATTTCTGTGAAAAATGTCATTGGAATTTTGATAGAGATTTGGTAGATTACTTTGGGTAGTGTAGGCATTTTGACAATATTAATTCTTTCAATCCATAAACATGGGATGTTGTTCCATTTATTTGTGTCTTCTTCAGTTTCTTTCATAAATATTTTATTGTTTTCAGTGGCCAGAACTATCACTTGCTTAGTTAAATTTGTGCCAAAGTATTTTATTCTTTTCAACGAAATTGAAAATGGATTGTTTTCTCAATTTCTTTTTCAAATACTTCATTGATACTGTATTAAAACACAAGTGATTTTGCATCCTGCATCTTTATTGAATTTATTAGTTCTGACAGTTTTTGGTGGAATCTTTATAGTTTTCTAAGTATAAGACCATGACATTTGTCAAGGGAGACAATTTTTCTTCTTCATTTTGATTTGGATGGCTTTTATTTGTTTTTCTTATGTAACTGCTCTGGTTAGGGTCTACAGTACTATGCTGAATAGAAGTGACAAGAGTAGGCATCCTTGTCTTGTTTATTTGAGCATAGAGGGAATGCTTTCAGCTTTTCACCATTGAGTATTATGTCAGCTGTGGGATTGTCATGCATCACCTTTATATTGTTTAGATACAACACAATAACTATACAACACTTTGCCTAATTTATTGAGAGTTCTTATTATGAAATAATGCTGAATTTTTTCAAATGCTTTTTCTGTGTCTATTGAGATGTTCATATGACCATTGTCCTTCATTATATTAATATGGTAGATCATGTTTATTGATTTGCATATGTTAAACCATCCTTGCATCTCATGGATTCATTCCACTTGACCATGGTGTATGATCCTTTCAGTGTGCTGTTGAATTCAGTTTACTAATATTTTGTTGGGAATGTTTACATCTATTTTATCAGACATATTGGCCCTAAATTTTCTTTTCTTGTAGTGCCCTTGCTTGGCTTTGGTATCAGGATAATGCTGGCCTCTTAAAATTTGGAAGTGTTTCCTCCTCTTCAGTTTTTTGAAAGAGTTCAACAGGATTGTTATTAAGTCTACTTTAAATGTTTGGTAGAACTTACCAGTGAAGCCATCAGGTCCTGGGCTTTTTTTGATGGGAATTTTTTTATTACTCATTCAAACTTCCTACTTGTTATTGGTCTGCTCAGATTTAGAATTAATACTTTTCTTATTGCATCTATATATATTAATATATATTGAGTTATCCATGAACATTATCAATTCAGCAAGCTTATCTGAAAACTCATTCCTGTTCTACAACTTGCTCAACTCCCCAACATCTTAATGTTGATTATCTCATAGCTGTGTTAATAACATTATTTCCTGAAAATTTTTCATGTCAAATATTTCTTTTTTAAAATATTTAAATTAAAACCATTATAATGCCATTTTGAAGATCAAGTAATTCTATTATTAGCTATCACTGTAAGCATAATCTAACACAGTCTGCATGGGACATCCTACTATGAAATGGCTGCACTAAATAAGGCACATACTCAATTTTCTTTTGGTTGTCAGCATATGTTGTCTAAGTAGGTTTAGAATTCATGGTTCTTGAATAAGGATCCTAAGCTATAATTCACTCAGGAACAAAAAGTCACTGGAATATAAATAGTACAAATTGAGAATGAGTCAAAATATACCTGCAATTCCCATCTTCTATTCATTTCTCAAATCATGGCAATCTGAATTCACCTTCACCAATCCATTAAACTAAACTCACAGTGGCCTTAGAATTATTAGAAATATTTGATCCTGATGAGCATACTATCCTTCTTCAGTTGATTGTATTCTTGGCTTTCATGAAACAACACTCCCCTGGAATTCCTCCTAACTCTCTGGCAAGCCTTTCTCCTCTGGGGTTGCATGTCCTCCTCCTCAGCCCTTCCATGTTGGTGTCCCTCAAGATTTACTTAACTTTTATGTACAGATAACTCTGACATCTATGTGGCTGGTCATAAACCTCTTAGCTAAGTTCTACACCCACATGTTTTTGCTTTCCTGAAATCTGCATAAACTTCAACAGGTCCAAAACTGAAATTATTTTCTTGCCCCTAAACTGTTCTATTCCTGCATTTCTGGCTTTATCAACCGGATGGCAACATCATCTTCCCAGGTGCAAAAGTTACACTACTGGGAGTCATCAGTAACTTCCCGTTCCTATCCAATACACGTGTTCACTTGTATAATCACTCTAATAACATTTTGTATCTCCTGGCCTCTTCCGCTACCCAGACCAAGATCCCGTGCTAACTACATCGTTCTCACCCCTGCCTCATCCTTAACTCTGTTGATCCACTCGTTATCTATAGTGCAGCCTAAGGTGATTTTTAGAAAATACTTTCAGTCATTTCATTTCTTTGGAAGCCCCAATGTCTCTCATTGCTTTCAGATTAAAGTTTAAACTCCTTCAAATGGTTGAAAGGCCCTTCAGCGTCTGTATTGATGCCTTTTTCATGCCTGCTAGTTTCATATTCTAGATTATGGTTATGCTGATATCTTCTATTTCCTAGGCCATAGCGTGTTCTGTTACTTTTTTTTTTCCTCTGCTAGTGACTTTTGTTAGACCTCCTTTACTTAACTAACTTCTACTTATCTTTCAAGTTGTAGCACAAATATCATGTATTCCAGTAAGCCTTTCTTCACCCCACAAATTCAGGTTAAGTGTCCTGCCTAAGTGTTGTCCAGGTAGTCCACAAAAAAGTATATAAATTCTTACTATATCGTGATTTTCTGCCTAGTCTTTTCTCAACTAGATCAGTTACCAAGTTTGAATGTGAAGAGTTGTCACAGTATAACGTAGCTATTTTTATCCACTAAACTTGGGAAAATACACCAAAATGAGGTCAACAATGCAGTTCTTTATACAAATTATTCCAATTGGCAGGGCATTTGGGTTCCTTCAACTGTTGTGACCATAGAGGGTCCAGATGCTCAACATCTGGGCACTTATTGAAAAAGCAGTGCTTTATTTTGTTTATAATGTTAAAATTGTTCAGAATAACAAAGGTAGCCTAATCTCAACTCCGAAGAAAATTATTTAAAATTTAAATTAATCATTTAGAAGCTACAACATTCTGCAACATTGTAAGGGCTGGAAGAATAAGATGATTGAGGCAAAGCCTCTGCCTTCAAGCAGCCTTAACTTTAAAGGAGAGGCCAGTATTTCTGAGGGAAACTATAAGGAAGCTTAACAATCGCTGTAATAATAATAAGAGGTGTCCTAAAGATACAGAGGTGGGTGATAATGCTTCCAGTAGGTTTAGGGAGTAGGATCTAAAAAAGTTTATGGAAAGTATCACATGAAGTGTTGGTAATACTTAAAATCTGGATGAATGGAGAATAGAGAGTTTCCATGGGGAACTAGTAGCATTGTGATCAAAAACTTGAAATAGGCCGGGCGCGGTGGCTCACGCCTGTAATCCCAGCACTCTGGGAGGCCGAGGCGGGCGGATCGTTTGAGCTCAGGAGTTCGAGACGAGCCTGAGCAAGAGTGAGACCCCGTCTCTACCAAAAATAGAAAGAAATTAATTGGACAGCTAAAAATATATAGAAAAAATTAGCCGGGCGCATGGTGGCGCATGCCTGTAGTCTCAGCTGCTGAGAGGCTGAGACAGAGGATTGCTTGAGCCCAGGAGTCTAAGGTTGCTGTGAGCTAGGCTGACGCCACGGCACTCACTCTAGCCAGGGCAACAAAGTGAGACTCTGTCTAAAAAAAAAAAAAAAAAAACCCTGAAATAAAGTGAGGGAATGCAAGACCTGTTTAAGAAGCATCAAGTATCCGTCCAGGTATAGCATATTTTGAATTGGAAAGACAGGGTTATGGTAAAGGAGAGCTGTTGGAGAGATTGTAAA
>CAUYSK010048043.1:0-28916 GCA_963575035.1 Avahi laniger
TGCTCACCCACCCACCTGGACCCCTGCACCCCGAACCTCAACTCTCCCACCTCCACCCCACACTCTGGTGCTCACCCACCCACCTGGACCCCTGCACCCCGAACCTCAACTCTCCCACCTCCACCCCACACTCTGGTGCTCACCCACCCACCTGGAGCCCTGCACCCCGAACCCCAATTCTCCCCACCTCCACCCCACACTCAGGTGCTCACCCATCCACCGCGCCTCCGCAGCCAGGTCGCCAGGGTCTTGCGCACAAACTCTCCCAAGCAGTCGACGAGGGCGTGGACCATGGCTGGCTGGGCCTGCCGCACACAGTCCACGGCCAGCCCCGCGGCCACCGCGTACAGGGACACCACCTTGCCCCACGTGATGCCTGCAGGGAGACAGCCAGTCAAGGCTGGGGTCTCGTCAAGGCTGAGCCACGTGGCTGATGGCCAGAGTGTCCGGCCAGCCGACCGCCTGCTGTGAGCCTGGCCCGCATCTGCTGCCCAGTCCTGCCCACCCGGCCTCCAACGCACGCCTGCCTGCACGAGCCCAGGCTGCAGCCTGCGCGGCCACCGTCTGTGCCGGAGGCCACAGGGACAGCGAAAGGGGACACGGAGGGGTGGGGGTTGCCGACGCCTTGCAGCTGGCAGAGCGCACACTGCGCGGCTTCCAGGGCACACCGCCGCCAGCTCGTGTTGCCACAGCCTGTCACCCATGTTCCACATGTAAGGACGCCGCGGTGCCTGGAAGGAAGGCCCTCGCCGACGCCTGACCTGTGCAGGGCCCAGGGGGAGGCCGCCGTGAGGGGAAGGCGGATGGATGGCGACTTGGGGAAGAAGTTGGGGAACACGCTGTCTCTTTAACATACGGAGCTTTTCTAAGACAATGAGGAGAAAGAGGAAGCTTTCAAGAGAAATACGAGCACAGAACGTGAACGGCAGATTTACAAAAGAAAAACAGTAACAGCCACGTGAAAAAATGTTCACCCTCACTGGTAACCAGAGAAAGGCAAATCAGAACAAAATGCAGATTGTAATCTCTCGTGTGAAAAGCTTTTTAAATGGCAACGTCGGGATCCAGGCACGCATGGCAACACCTGCAGGCAGGGCATGCGCAGTGTCCTCGCGGGAAGTCAGCCCAAGTGGTGCGTGCAAAGATTGGGCGCTGCCTCCAGCCCCTCTCCACACAACAGCCAGGGCAATTTCCCATAGAAACACGTCAGGCCAAACACTTGTTCACAAACATTCAAAGCAGCGCTATTCGCAACCGCCAAATGCCCATCAGCAGAGGAGTGGATGAGCCACATGCCAGCACTCGGGAGGCCGAGGTGTGAGGATGGCTTCATCCCGGCGTTGGAGGCTGCAGTGAGCTGTGATCGCACCGCTGCACTCCAGCCTGAGCGACAAAGCAAGACCGTGCCTCCAGAAAAAAGTTTAATTGTATGTTACTTGAATTTCACCTCAATGACAAGAAATGAAAAACCCTGAGCTCAGACCAGGCCACTCCCCTGCCTCAAGCTCCGCCTTGGCTGCTCCCTCCCACCCACCTCCTTCAAAGTAAACCCACGTCTGAAATCCAGCTGAGCGGCCCCAAAGCCACTGGCCTTTTTCCCACCACCCCGGCTTCGCCGGTGCCCTTGTCGCTGCAGGAACGTGTGCACGTGGCACAGCCTGGTCCTCACTTGCTGCACCCCAAGGGCTGTTCCAGGCCCCTCCTCCAAGGCCACCCAGGCCAGCTGGGTGCCAGGGTTGAGTGGCGCGACTGACGCCTCGTGCCCAGGGAAAAGCAGGCTGTTCCGCCCCCGCCGTGCCCTGCCAGGCAGGCCTGGCCCCCAGCAGGTGGGGCTGGGGGGTTAACGTGGACGGGCTGAGCAGTCAGGGCTGCGCGCCAGGGAACCTGCTGTCCATGTCACCCGCAGAGGGGCGTACCGTGGAGAGAGGACAGTGTGTTCTGGGTGAACAGCCACGTTTCAGTTCCGAAGCAATGGAAGGGAAAGGAAGGAGAGCAGGCGTCTGGCGGTGCTGGCAGGGGGGCCCTGCGGCAGCCTCAGAATCTCGTTTTCTTCGAGCTCTTCTGCGCTTTCTTACTGAGATACAATCTCATCGCTATCATCTAAGTGGGACGTTGTGTTTAGCATGTTTTCAAAGTCGTGCAACCGCCACTGCTACCTAATTCCAGAACTTTTCATCTCCCGGAAAGAAACCCCGTACCCGTTAGCGGCCACTCCCCACCCCCAGCAGGCCCCGGTGACCACTGAGCGACGCCATCACTGCAGGTTCACCCACTCTGGGTGTTTCGCAGAAACGGAATCCTGCAGCATGTCCCCTTGGCGCATTCGCCAGGCTCGTTTCCAAGGCTCAGCCACGCTGTGGCCTGTGTCAGCGCTTCGCTGCTCTGCACGGATGAGCAGCATCCACGGCGTGGCTGTGCCACGCTTTGTTGACCCTTTCACCAAGGCCCTCAGCCAGTACCTCTGGGCACTATGAAAGACGCGCGATGGGTGCCTGTGCCCGCTTTCGTGCGGGTGTTTTCATCCCTCTGGGGAGCACACCGGGAGAGTCGCTGGCCTATGGGGTGACTCCACATCTAACCACGCGAGCAGCTGCCAGGCCGTTGCCATCTTATGTCAGCAGCACCCGAGGGCGCCGATCCCCCACGTCGTCGCTGACACTCGGGGTGGTTCCAGCCAGGACTGGCGCAGCAGTTTGACCTGCACCTCCTGGGGACGGACGACGCGGACACCTCTTCACGCGCCTGTAGGTCGTTCAGACGTCTCCACGGGAGACACGTCTGTGCAGCTTCTCTGCCCATCTTTTAACTGGGTCGTCCTGTTCGTGTGGATGTGTCAGGGCTCTTAACATAGTTCTTCAGCATTTCCTGATTTTTCTGTGGTAAAATATTTCACTCTTATAATAGGAAAAAAGAAAACTATCTGGGGGAGCAAAGTGAATTTGCCCTCTGGTGGGAACTTTGAAGCCCAAAGTGAAAACGCAGCCAGAAACATCAGCTGCCTCTGCCTTGTGGGATGAGGGCCCGGCTGTTCCTGCGGGGGCCAGAAGCTGGGAGGTCACCGCGGGGCCCTGCCCTGCAGCCCCCCGGCTGCCCACAGCCCAGGCCATGCCAGCGTCCCCACAATCCGGCTGCGCTCCCAGGGGCACTGGCGGCAGGAACAGGGGGGTGAAGACCCAGAGTCGGGCTGCACAGGGCAGGCGGGCGTGGGAGGGGCCTCGGGCACAGAGGGACAGAGAGATGGCCAGGGGCTGGCCCTGCAGGCAGAGGGGCCCAGAGAGATGAGGACAGGGGTGGACACGGTGAAATGGGGACAGGCGGGCAGGAGCTAGCCTGGGGGGCAGTGTGAGGGCAGAGGGGGCAGCCCTGCTCCCTCCCTCCGCAGGCGGCTCCAAGGTTCAGAAAGGTTAAGAAACCAGTTGCCTTGGGCCCAGGCCGGCCTGGCGTCCCATAGGCAGGGCCACCCCGTGTGGCACCAGGGGCCGGTGGGGGCGTGGAGGTGCCGCAAGAGACACAGGGGCTTGGTGTACAAGCCCGTGGTGCAGGCTGGGGTGGGCTCTGCTCCAGTTTTCCAGTGAAAACTCAGCTCTCTACAAATGCAGGTGCCGCCTGTGCGGCGTGTGCCCCCCACCTCAGCCTAGCCCCGGGCAGCAGGGGGTGTCGGCCTGTCCCCACGTCCCCGCCCCTCTGCACTGCAGCAGGCCAGAGCCACGTCCTCAGAAATGACCGTTCCTCTTAAAGCCAGCGGGCAGCCTGTAAACCGGCTGGCCAGACAGCCCGGAGACAGACACCCGGCGGCCACCTACGCGCCGGCATCCGCCAAGGGAGGCTGGAGGGTGGTCGTCAGCTCAGGACATTCGCTGCTCCCAGCTTCCTTCCTGGGCCCCACCCGCTCCCTCCTCCCCCAGGCGCCTGCCCGGGTTGCCCTTGGGGAGTGGCAGTGCTCCCGTCCCCTCCGCCCACTACCCCGCAAGCCCTGCCCCTGTGCTCCGGCCCCTCTGCTGAGCAAGGGCCCAGCTGGCAGACTCAACTGTGCCACGCGTCCCAGGCAAAGCCCACGCCAGGACGCCCATCCCCAGCCCCACCAGGCTGGCACTTGGGGCCCTCCGAAGCCCACCTTAACGACGGGGATTGGTTCATGACCTCCCAAAGGAACGCGGGAGCAGTGACAGACTCCAGGCTCTGGGGCCACCCTGAGGAGCACTGGACAGGGAGTCCTGCCACTGCACCAGCCAGGCCCCGCCCCTAACCCCATGCCACGGACAGCGGTCCCCTGCAGCCCTCAGTTGTGGTCTCGGCCAGCCTGTGTAGCAGCAACGGAACAACCCGGGACAGGACCAGACCCCACCTGGACCCCCTTCCCAGGACCCGGTGGGGGAGCCAGCCCCCCTGGGCATCTGTCCTGCCTGCCAGGAGTAGGAGGAGCCTCCCTGGGAGAGGACAGGAGATGTCAGCACAGGGTTGCCCCATAAGGCTGGGACCGGCGGAGCCAGGGCCTCCTCTAACCAGAATGCGGTGGCCCCTCACCCTCGGCCTTTTTTCGTCATCTCTCGGGTGGACAGAGGTCACTAGGCCTCAGGAAGGCCCCTGGCCCTGAGGGGCCCTCTCTGCTGTGGGTGCATCTTCGCCCTGCAGGGACTGTGGCTTCCCCATGGCACCCTCGGCCCTAAAGCCCGGCTTCTGCCGTCAGGACTGTCCTACCAAGGAGGAAACTGAGACCGGGGAGGGGAGGGCCAAGGTCACACGACAACAGACCCAGGCCAGCTCACAGACGGGGGACTTCCACGCCTGCAGCGCGGGGTCTTCCAGAAAGCCCCAGGGGAACATGGCCCTCCCTGCTCCAAGCTCCCAGGCCTCCTGTCATCCCGGGGTCCCCGAGTGCAGAGCAGCACCTAGTGCCGGACAGTACCTAGGAGCACTCTGCCTAGAACCCACGCCTTGTGCTCAGACTCACCCGTGGCCCGCACCGGAATTCGGCAGAGTGACCTGTGACTGCTGAGGGTACATCGTAAGAGCCCGGGTGCGCCCACCTGGACTATTGGGATGCTGCCGCCTGGGACCCAGCATCCTGGGAGAATCCTGAGACCCGAGCGGGGTCGCATGCAGGAGTTGACAGCCAGCGCTGGTTGCCCTGGGTCACACACGGCAGCCCCGGCCAATGCCAGACCACAGCTGCTGGAGATGCCAGGGCCAGCTGCCTGGCACCCTCTGGCCCTCAGGACCACAGGAGGCACCGATGGCGCAGAGTCTGCGTGTTCCGGGCTGGGCCGTCACGCGGCGGGACACCCAGCAGCAAGAAGGCGCCATGAGCCTCCAGACTGGCAGGCCCATCTCTTGGGGCCCCATGAGCCTGTCCTGATCTACAGACCCCGAGCCCCTCCATGAGGTCCCGTGGGGTGGACAGGCCAGGCCTACCTGCAGAGAAGATGTGGCCTGCCACAGCCAGGAACGCATCGGTCACCACGGGCTCGGACTGCAGGGAGATGTGCAGCTGTCGCGCCACGTTGCGGTACACGCTGGGCCGGATCAGCTCCAGCTCATCCCCTGCGGTCACACGAGCAGGTCAGAGCAGCCGCGGCTCAGCCCCCGTGGACACGGCTGGCTGGGGACCCCACCCGACCTCACTTGACTCCCCAACCTCAGCCCCTGAGGACAAGGGAACCAGGGAGGTGCCGAGGGCACCCCCAGTCCTGCCCCTGTGCTGCTGCCCCTCCAATGAGCCCCCCACAGGGCCGAGCCGGCCGAGCCGGTGGGGCAGGAATCTGAGTGCAGCGTGGGCCGTGCCTGCTCGATGACTCACGGCAGACAGGCGGCTGGGCTGCCAGGCAGCAGGAGGGGCCGGCAGGCAGCCAGAGCCCAGCCTGGGGAGGGGCTGAGTGGGGGACCTCACACAGGCAGCCCCCAAGAGCCATCCTGGCTCAGGCCCCAGCATCACTCGGGGGGTGGCACAGGTGAACTGACTGGGACAGGCAGAGCCACTGTCCTGGGCCACCAGCACCGCCCACGCCCCACCTGGTCTCCTGGTGCCAAGCGGGTGTGCTGGGATGTGGCAGCCGCGGAAATGCCCCCCACAGGCCCGTGGCTGCGGTGTGCGGGCACTGAGCAGACAGTGCCGGGAACTCCACCCGGCCCTCGGATTGGGGGTCCCCAGCCGGCCAGCTCTGCAGCCAACCCACAGGGAAGTGCTGCTGACCGGAGAGACCAGCCGACGAGGGCGCCGGTGTCACCGTGAGCCCAGCTGCTCTCCATCTAATTCATAAAGATCTGGAACCGGAGCAGACCGAGGAGAGGCCGGGGCTGGGGGCAGGCGCGGAAATTCCCAGGGCTTCTGCTTGTTCCCACAAAGACCTCAGGGCCACTGTGGGGACACAACCTGGGCCTCTTCCTGTTTGCGGCTGCCTGGGGGCTGGGGGCAGGCCAGGGGCCAGGGAGACAGCATCCGTGGGGGCTCAGCCTGAGCAGCTGTGAGGGCAGAACGCAGCAGACAGACGTGAACCAGACGCTTCGGGGTCGGAGCCGCCTCCCTCTGGGGCCCCCTGAGCCATCTGGAGCTTCCTCTGGCCATCCCAGGGGTCTGGGGGATCTCAAGAGGCCAAGGAATCATCTTCTCCAGAGGCCCCTGGAACGTACCGCTGGGTCATCCTGGAAGGGACGGCCATGGGGCAGCTGGCCTCGCGGAGTCCTCTCGTCAGACCAGGCTCTCTGGACACCTGGCCGACCCCCGGACCCTGGGAACCCCGCCTCTCTCCACACCTAGGAGCCTCTCCCTCCTTCCCTTCTCAGACAGGACTCCCCACCTCCTGGAGGCCATCCCTGCCCCCACCCTACTCCTGGGCAGGCCAGGACAGTCAGCCCTACTCCTTGGGACCAGCAAAACCAGGGACAAACGCACACCAGTGTCAGCTGGAGAAGAGGGGTGACGTCCCCCCTTACGAGATACTCCAAACGCCCCGACTCCCCCAAACCGTGCCTGGAGAGCTGCCCATTCAGAGTGTCACCTCTGCTGTCACCTCCCCTTCCCAGGCACGGCCACAGGCTCTGTGTGCCCCTTCTGGGCGCCCGGTAAACACTCATGGATGAACGGCCTCCGCTGGCCGTGGCGGGGGCTGGCAAAGTCTCCCTCTCTGGGGCCGAGACCCTGGAGAGGGGGAGGCAGTCACTGGGCTGCGTGTGACCCCAGAAACAAGCACCCCCAGATGTCTTCACGGACCGCCTCGCAGCTCTGGCTGCCCACCCAGTGGTGGGCGCGATTCCCACAGGGGCCCAGGAGGAAAGTGCAGCAGGTGGCAGGATCCCGGCCTGTAACTGCAAGAACTTACTTTCCAAAACAAACATGGCACACGTGGTCTGACAAAGGATTTTTGCGCTGAGCTGAGTACAAGGGTCACTCTGGAAATTTAGCCACTAAATCATTCTTTCTGGAGCTTTCTATTGTTTATGGCAAGAATGTCTGAGATCTGGGCTGAGCAGGCAAAAGGGGTGGGGGCGGGGAGCCAGCAAGTGGGGAAGCCCAGAGGCAAGACGGGGCGCCGACCAGGGCGGGCCTCCCAGGCAGATTCTGGCAGCCAGGGCCGGCCCCCTCCCCGCCCCGGGGAGGCCAAGGTCCCGCAGAGGAGGGCGCTGGCCGGGCCTTCTGGCGGGCGCAGCTGCACCCCCAGACGCGGCAGGCCCGGCCACCGCCAGCCCGGGAGGGCGGCCTGGGGACCACACTCACCCAGCCGCAGCAGCACCGCGGACACCTCCGCGAGGCGGCCTCCGGGGACGAGCGCGGGGCGCTCGGGCACGCTCCAGGCGAGGCCGGCGCGCAGCAGCCGCGCGTGCACGAACTCCCTGCCCAGCGCCTTGGCCTGGGCCACCAGCTCCTTGTCGGTGGGCGAGCGGTCAAAGGCGTCCATGATCTCGGCGGCGAGGACCGAGGAGCGCCGCAGCACCTCCATGGCGGGGACGCGGTCGAGGGGCGCCGCACCTGCGGGCAGACGGCGCTCAGCTCAGGGGGCCGGGCGCGGGGAACGGCGGGGTGCGGGGAACGGCCGGGCGCGGGGAACGGCGGGGTGCGGGGAACGGCCGGGCGCGGGGAACGGCGGGGTGCGGGGAACGGCCGGGCGCGGGGAGCCGCCGCCCCACCGCGTGCGCCCGGACCGCGTGCCCGGCCAGGGCGCACTGGAAGGCCGGGCTGGGCGTGGCCCTCGGGAAGGGCCGCAGCCAGCTGGGGTAACCTCCCGCTTTGGGACCCCAAATCTTTAAAAACAGTGTCCCATTCTTTCAGATTCCAATTAAATCACAAAGGTCCCCAAGCTGCCGGAGTGCCAGGGATCGGAGGCGCCGCGGGGATGGCGACTCGGAGGGGAGGCGGCGGGGCGGGGGCACAGTCAGCCTCAGGCGACAGGCGACGGCCGGGACCCCCGCCCGGCGCCGCTCTGAGCTGGGCCGCGGCTCCCGGGCTGGGGCCACCCCCCTCCGCACCCACGGCCGCGGGCGTTTGTCACCGACCTCGCGTCCCGCGGGGAGGCGTCCAGGGGGACCGGCGCGCTCACCTCTCCCGCCGCATGGCGCGGGCGCGGGGCCGGGGGGGCGGGGTCGCTCTGGCCTCAGGATCCGCTCGCCGCTGTCGCCGCCGATCTCGACCCTTCCATGCACCGCGACGAGGACGCGCCCGCCCCGGCCTCCGCCCGGCGCGAGGTCGCGGCTCCCGGCGCTCACGGGGCTGCAGCGGTGGCGACGGCGGCCAGAAACCAGAAAGCGCCGAGCGCACCGCGCCGCCCAGCCGGGGAGGCGAGGCCTGGGCTTGGCCTTCTAAGGAGAGGCGACCCCGGGGCGGAGCCGCGGCCCGGCTTAAGGAGGAGCCAGCGAGTTCCCGGGCTGCGCTGGGTAGGCGCCCGAACCCGAACCCGAACCCGCTGGCCGAGCGATTAGACCTAGCACGAGCCGCCTGGGTTCCCGCCCGGCTGCGTTTTAAAATCGGGTTGTCCGATTTCTTTTGCTAATTTTCCTGAGTTCTATATAGATTCTAGTTATCAGCCCTTTTCGGATGTGCAGCAGGTGAATATTTTCTCCCATTCTGTAGGTTGTCTGTTTGCTCTTATGACAGTTTCTTCGGCTGTGCAGAAGATTTTTAATTTGATCAGGTCCCATTTATTTATTTTGGTTGTTGCTGTGATTGCCTTTGGAGTCTTCTTCATAAATTCTTCGCCTAGGCCAATGTCTAGAAGAGTATTTCCAACGTTTTCCTCTAGAATTCTAATAGTTTCCCTCCTTAGGTTTAAGTCTGTTACCCAGCGTGAGTTGATTTTTCTGAGAGGTGAAAGGTGTGGATCCTGCTTCAATCTTCTACATGTGGCTATCCAGTTTTCCCAGCACCATTTATTGAATAAGGATTCTTTTCCCCAATGTATGTTTTTGTCTGCTTTGTCAAAGATTAGATGGCTATATGAGGATGGTTTTACATCTGGGTTCTCAGTTCTGTTCCACTGGTCAATGTCCCAGTTCTTGTGCCAGTACCAAGCTATTTTCATTACTATAGCCTTGTAGGATAGTTTGAAGTCTGGTAAATTGATGCCTCCCATTTTGTCCTTACTGCCAAGGATTGCTTTTGCTATATGGGGGTTTTCTCTGGTTGCATACGAAACGTAAAATTATTTTTTCTAGATCTGTGAAAAATGATGTTGTTATTTCAATAGGGATTGCATTGAATCTGTAGATCACTTTGGGTAGTATAAACATTTTAACAATGTTGATTCTGCCAACCCACGAGCACGGTATTAGGTATTTTTATATTACAATAAAGGCTAAATAGCTTTGAAACTCTAATGAAACTACTTTAATGTTCTGTAAAATTTTTTTCACAGTACTATATATGCCTGTATTTAAAATTGTTGCTCTTTGAGGAATTTAGCTATCATTTATTCAATTAAAATTGGAGTAATTCTTGAGAAAAATAAATAAAATCGAGTTGTCTATCTTTTTCTTATTGATTTGTAGAGGTTCTTTACATATTCTGGATATGTGTTCTCGGTCTGACACATGCCTATGTATTGCAGGTGGATCCTTGGATTTGTATTTATTTGAAGATATTGCAAATATCTTCTTCCACTCTTTGGTTTGCTTTTACTGCTTTTAATGGGTAGGAGTTGTTCTTAGTGGAGTCCAATTAATCTTTACTTTTATGGTTAGTGCTTTTTCATTAGGACATTCTCCTGTTTTCTCTTAGAAGTTTAATTATTCTAGCATTCACATTTAGATCTATGATGGATCACAGATTAATTCTTACTATGGTGTGGTAGGGTCAGAGCTCACTTTTCCATATGGATTTCCGGCTGACCCAGCATCATGTATTGAAGTGCATTATTTTTCCACTGAATGGGAGAAGAGTCCTCAACAGAAATCAGTTGAGATATCATATACATGTGATCTTCTGAACTCTGTTCTAACGTAGTGTCTATTATTTATCCTTGAGCTAACCTCACACCATTTGAACAACAGAATTAGCCAACCTGACCTAATTCACACACATACAACACTTCACCCAATAGCTGTAGAATACATATTTTTTCCATATCCACATTGGATGTTTATTAAAATAAACCATATTCTGGGCCATAAACAAGTCTCAGCAAATGTCAAAGGATTGAAATAATACAGTGTGTTCTCTCTGAATTATTTTAAAACTCAATGACATTAGCCGGGCTAAGGTGGCGCCTGCCTGTGGTCCCAGCGACTCGGGAGGCTGAGGCAGGAGGATCGCTGGAGCCCAGGAGTTGGAGGCTGCAGTGGGCTGTGATAACACCACTGCATGCTAGCTGGGGTGACAGAGCAGAGACCTTGTCTAAAAAACAAACAAAAACCAAATCAACAACAGAAAGACTACCCAGAAAGTCTCCAAATGGCTGGAAATTAAATGTCACACTTCTACATGGTCAATGGGTCAACAATGAATCACAATGGAAGTTGCAAAATATTTTGAAGTGAACAGTAGTGAAAATATGGACTAACAAATGCTGTGAAAAGCTGCTAAAACAGTGCTCAGAGGAAAATTTATAGCTTTAGAAGAGAAGTTGAAAATTAATGCTCTAAGATTCAACTCAGGAAGCTAGAAAAAGAACAATAAGTTAAAACCAAAGATGAAAGGACATAATAAAGTGCAGAAGATAATGAAACAAAGCAAAACATAGAGAAAATCCACAAAGCCAAAAGCTGGTTCTTTGAAGAGATGAATAGAGTTGATGAGCCGCTGGAAAAATGGAGTGAGAAAAAAGAAAGCACACACTTCGTTATCGGGAACGAAGAAGGACATCACTACAGACACGGCGAGCACTAAAATGGTAAGAGGAAGGCAGTATGAAGAATTTTATGACAGGAAATTTGAAATTTTAGATGAGACACAATTTACCAAAACTGATACTAGAAGAAATAGAAAGTCCCGATGGTCCTACACCAATTAAATAAATTTAATCTATAATTTAAAATCTTCCCACAAAGAAAATTCTAGGTTCAGATGGTTTCACAGAGAAATTCTTCTAAGCAGTTGAAGAAATAGCACCAATCTTATTCCAACCTGTCCAGAAACTACAAAGAGGGAGTACTCCCGACTGATTTTGTGAGGCCGATGCGAGGTCAATACCGAATGTCAAGAATGTTGTAAGAAGCCCGGGAAGCCATGGAGCCGCTGTCTGGGGTGCCCTCCCCGTCCGTGGAAGACAGAGGGCAGCAGTACCTGCGTGGTTGTTGGGAGGACTGCGTTAGTTCACCCACGTCATGTAGTAAGTGCTCAGGAATTGTCGGCTGTTTTTGCAGAAGAGCTAGAGCTGTAAAACGAGAGAGTGCATTTTAATGAACTCTTCAGTGTGGACCTGCACATTGGGAGCCGACATTCCCCCCTCACCCTTGGCCCTGGCTTTCTGTCTGTCCACTTGTGCTGTGTGGCAGAGCCCTCTCTCTGCGCTGGGTTGACTTAGCATGGCACTCACTCCCTGGTTGGTGAGGAGCCTTCTGAGTGCAGACACCAAGCCAAATCGACTCGAGCACAGGGAGATTTGTTGATCCGTATGACTAGAATGTTCAGGGAGAAAGAAACCAGGTCTGATAGTTTCAGGCATGGCTGGATCCAGGAGTTTCTCTTTCCATCTGTGGGTCTATGCTCCTTTGTGAGGGTTTCAGGCTATCCTGAAGTAATTGCAGGATAAAACCCACTGCTCCCTGTGTACACCCCACAAGTTCAGCCTTTGACAGTGGAAAAAAGCCATCTTTCCAGGTAGCTCCTGGGGACGCCCTGGGGCAGGTAGCTTCTGTGGTGTGCCCATTTCTGAACCAGCTATGGCTGGAGATGAGGAAGGTGCTAAGTTGTCAGGCCTGGGTCCTGTAGCTGGCCCTGGATGGCTCGCAGAGGCCACCCAGACCACATGGAGGAGGGCAGGGCCCCATGAGCTCCTGTGGGGTGTGACAGGAGGATGCTGGGTTTCCATGGAAACCTGCTCACTCAAGGCTGCTGTGTGAGTCACATGTGCAGAGCAGAGGGTCCTTAGCCCAGTGACGCCCACCCTCAACAGCTGGTGGCCTCAGACGTTCCCTTTCTGCTGAAGCCAGGTGGAGGGGTATGCTGTGTGCCACCCACAACTTTCCTGCTGGGCGGCATGTGTGTGTATGCTGGGCTGGGCCCCTCCTGGTCTCCTTGGAGCACTGCTGGCCCTGGGCGGGAGCCACGGCTTCTCTGCCGTTGTGGGCCACGGATGGGCTCCACGGGGCCACGCCAAAGCCCTTGTCCATTTTAAGCTGGGCTTGCTGCTGCTCACAGCCGAGTGTGCATTCGCCGCTGGCAAGGAAGAGCTTGCCACGGAACGTCGGCTTTAGAAAGCAGGACACAAGTCTCTGAAGATGCCGATTTTGTGGGGAAAGTGCACACCTACAGAAAAAAGGCACAGTGGAGGCACGTGGAGGGGGTGAGTGGCAACAGCAGCCGCAGACGTGGACGGGTCCCTGCCTGGCCCACTCTTTCGAGCGTCGTTCTGGGCCACAGCCACGCAGCGGCCGGCACACTCGCGGCTGCCCTCCGCCAGAGCACCGCGCCCGGGTGCCTGGAACGCTGCCTGCGCCGCCCCAGCCACCGTGGAGCCTGCGTGGGGCTCTTGCTGAGCCCAGCCTCGGAGGGCACCGAGCTGCTGGCATTTGCAGGCGTGTGGAAGGGTGGACGGGCCGGACAGCGTGTGGACAGGCGTAGGGCACGACGGCTTTTCTCTGCTTGTCTCTGGAGCCGGGGGGTTTGCACTGCTGTGCGGCACGCCCGAGCGCAGGACAACCCAGGCCGTGGTGGAGGCACCCGCGGGAAGTGGGCCTGCGCCGTCACCGGAGCCCCTCCGTTCTCTTTCCAGATACGCCCTAAAGAGCAGCTTCCTTTGCTGCTGGCGCCTTGGTCCATGCAACCCCTCCCCGCCACGTGCACCGCAGTGCGGCGTCCCCGCCCCCGCTCCCCGGCGTCCAGCCTGCCGTGCGCAGGGCACAGAGAGCTCCTTTCAAAGCAGCCAGGCCAGGCCGCCCACAGAGCGACCAGAGCTGCTCCCTGCTGCTGTGGCCTCCTCTCTGCTGCATGCAGATCATCAAAGACCCCGTGCCCTTGTGTTCCTTCTGCTGGAACATTCTTCCGCCAGGTCACAGCTCTGCACCGAATCACGTCCTCCGGAGAGCCCCCTGCCCCCACTCCCCACAAGTCTCCCACGAGGGATGGGAGGACAGCAGGGGTGACACAGCCGCCCCTCATGCGGCTCAGATCTTCGCCAACAGCAGATGCTGTTTTCTTTCTTTCTTTCTTTTATCTTTTTCTTTTTTTTTTGAGACAGGGCCTCACTCTGTTTCCCGGGCATGAGTGCAGTGGCGTCATCATAGCTCACAGTTACCTCCAACTCCTGGGCTCTAGCAATCCTCCCGCCTCAGCATCCCCAGCATCTGGGACTACAGGAGCACGCCACCGCACCCAGCTAATTTTTCTATTTTTTTGTAGAGGAAAGGGTCTGGCTATGTTGCTCACAGGCTGGCCTTGAACTCCTGGCCTCAAGCAATCCTCCTGCCTCAGCCTCCCAAAATGCTGGGATTACAGCCGCGAGCCCAGCCTATTTACACACTTCCTCCTGGGCCAACATGGGCCCTTCCTTCTAGGTGGAACAGCCACATGGGGTGTGCCTCCTCCTCCGTGCGTTTCCCGTGGGCCTGGGGGCGGCGCAGCACGTGGTCAACCCCGTGTGGACTAAACAGCAGGGGCTGCTGCTATGTGGCCCCCCTCTTTTAGTGGGTCCCCTCGAATGGTCTCTTTGTGCAGGAGTGAGTTTATCCCAAACCCGGAGTCCTTTTTGCCCCTTTTTCTCCTGTCCATGAAGTCCCCCTCTTCACTGAGCAATTAAACGAATCTTTCCTGACTCTCTGCAGTTAGCAACAGGGCGCTTCTGATCCTAAGCAACAGAAAACCAGCCCGCACACTGCTTCTAACAGAAAGAGGATTTATGATCCCTGCTGGAAGGAGGTTCAGAAGGCTCCAGAAAAGGCAGTGGAGGAGAAACAACGTCCCCAGGCACCGGCCTCTCTCCAGGAGGGTTAGGACTGGGCCGCGTTACCAGCGTGAGTGCTGGCAGCGGGCACGGCAAGGCTGCCAGAGATCCTTGACCGAAGATCTACAGCGTCCTCAGCCCTGGAGACATTTACAGGGCACCAGCAGCAGAAGCTAATAAAGTGGTCAAGTGGACGTCACTTTGCAAACCCGCTTGGCTCGGCCCAGGCCCCTGCATGAGGTCATTGCCCTGGCTGCCAGGCAGAGCTCCCTGAGGAGGGGGCTTCCGAGGTGACGCGGTGTCTGCAGTGGTCTGGCTCCAGGGAGGGGTCTCCCCACGGGCACCTTGCTCCCACCCCAGGGACTCAGGGGGGCAAGAACGGTCCACACCCCAAAGGGTCAGAGCTGCACGACAACTCCCTGCATGTTCCTGGGTCTGGGTGGGGTCCCTCGAGAGCCACTGTCAGGGTAGGTGACCTCAGGGGAGCAGGGCAGAGGCTGGGGTGGTGGAAGCCCCCTGGGTGGGGGCTCTGCTCCCGCAAGCTGCCTGGATCCGGTCCCCACTCTGGAGGGGGACACGCCCCCAGTCCTCGCGGATGCGGCCATGCACGGCCACAGGAGATGACCACATGGGGTGTGCATGGCCACAGAGCCCCTGGGCAGCTTTGGGGGCTGAGGCCTGAGGGGCTGTCACCCCGTTTGCCCAGGCGGCTTGCTGAGCCAGCCCTCCTCGTTCATTTTCCCCAGAAGCTCATTCCTCTGGCTCATGAAGGACCAGAAGTATTTTGTGTAAACTCAGATGAGTACTGAGTAAACAACCGGGAGCCGCCAGCAAGAAGGAACGTCCACCGGAAGTGCCGCCTGGCACGGCACGGGGCCCACAGGGCCAAAGAGGGGCCACAGACTGCTGCTCTCAGCCCCCACACCATGCACCACCCCCTTTCCCTCCCAGGTGTTCGGCAGGGGCCCCAGGAGAATGAGTCGGGGTCAGCAGGGCAGCTGCAGGCCCCCCCACTCCGAGGTTGAGCCGCGGCACTGGTGGGTGCTGCCTGGGGCATCACCCTGGGCTTGCACTGGGCACTGTCAGATGTGCCAGCCTTGTGTGCCTGAGTCGGGAAGTCCCAGGGGGGCAAGGACGGCTGCGAGCTGCCCTGATCTGCCCTTGGCAGGACAAGTTCCAACCTGTTAGAACCGGAACGCTGGGAGACTGGCCCCCCCACCTTGGGGCTTCATCACACAGCTGTCGCCCCACAACGACGCCACGAAGGCCTCTAAGAGACCATCTGCACTCGAGGCCAGGACACCTCCTTTTTGATGAATTTAGTCAAAAGGAGGGCGTCACCCTCATTCCAGGAAAACATCGCCCCTCCCCAAGAAATAACATGAATATCCTCCCCTTGTGTAGCCTACAATTAAGCTGTTGCTTAAATAGAGGGCAGGGAGAACCAGCATCTACCCTGTCTGTGGAGTAGATTTTCTTTCTTTTTTTTTTTTTGAGACAGAGTCTCGCTCTGTCTCGGGGGCTAGAGTGCCGTGGCGTCATCCTAGCTCACAGCAACCTCGAACTCCTGGGCTCAAGGGATCCTCCTGCCTCAGCCTCCCGAGTAGCTGGGACTACAGGCGCCACCACGCCCAGCTAATTTTTCTATTTTTTGTACAGACAGGGCCTTGCTCTTGCTCAGGCTGGTCTTGAACTCCTGGGCTGAAGCGATCCTCCTGCCTCGACCTCCAGCGTGCTGGGATTACAGGCGTGAGCCACCGTGCTGGCCTCGGATCTGCATAACTATGACTAGGGGCTAAGTGCATGGGGCAGGTTGTGGGGCAGCAAGTCTTGACCTCAGGAAGTCTGCCCACTGGACTGTGGAATCTCAATGCTGTTGTCTTCGAGAAATCCTGCTATTTTCCGGAAACAACTCAAAAAGGACAAGCAGTTAAAAGTCTCAGGATTCTGGCCATCAAGGCCCACTGGCCTCAGAATCTAAAACAGGAGAGGCAGAGGGTTATGAAAACATACAGGGGTCACCGAAATTGCTCATAGATGGTAACGGCGTCTCTCTTCTCTCTGGGATTATCATTTTGGGGGATTTTTGGTGGGTGGTGTTCCCACCACCCTCATTTTGCCTCCGTCTCCCCCAGGTGCTTCCCTCTGTGCTCTGGTCTTTCTCGTGCACAGTGCCCTCCTCGGGGTGGGAAGGCCCCGCAGCTCCCTCTGAGGTGTCCAGGGGGAACCTGGCAACTGGTCTGCTTCTTTCTTGGGGACCCTGAAAGGTAGTCTTTTTCCTGGGCAGTTTGACGTCTCCGAGAAGGCTCCTCAGGTCTCCTGCTTGGGGTGGGGGGTGGAGGGTCCCTGCCTGGTAGCATCTTGGGGCAGCAGAGTGCAAACTAAAATTTTAAGCCCCCCAGCAAACCGAATGAATCCCCTTTTGGTCAAGGGGACCCCAGAAATACCCTGAAGCTGAGTTGCTGGCCATAAGGGAGGTCAGACGAGCCTCGTCAGGCCACCTGCCTTCTTGGAGATGTCCTTTGTGACTCATGAACAGGCCTGAGGCCATGCAAGACAAACCTTGAGTCACACCTATAGGTCATCAATTTACTTAACAGATGGTTCGAGTCTGTGTCTGGTGCCTTGCCTCACATTAACAGACGTGCTTATGTTAACTTAAAACATTCCAAGCCTACAGACAACGTTTCATTTCTTTAACCAATTACAAACCCAGGACTCTTTAAACCCACCTATAACCTGTAAGCTCCCCCGACTTTGAGATGTCCTGCCTTTTCAGGCCAAACTAATGTACACCTTCCATAGATTGATTTACAACTTTACCTGTAAGTCCTGTCTGCCTGAAATATATAAAACCAAACTGTATGGCCGGGCGCAGTGGCTCACCTCTGTGATCCTAGCATTCTGGGAGGCTGAGGTGGGAGGATCGTTTGAGCCCAGGGGTTTGAGGTTGCTGTGAGCCACTGCACTCCAGCCTGGGTGACAGAGCAAGACCCTGCCTCAAAAAACAAAACAAAAACCAAACTGTAACCCAGCCATGGCGAGACCCCTTGCTCAGGGCTCCGTGGGCGTGGCTCTCCTGGCCAAGGTCACACATGTTCAGCTCAGAATAAATCTCTTTAAATTATTTATTTTTCGGAGTTTGGGTTCTTTTCCATTGACAGCAGGAAGGGGGCCAGGGGCCCAGAAGTCAGGAGCAGTCCTCCTCCAGCCTCACCTTCCCACGCCCCCGGCTGGAATCCTCAGATCCATTTTCTCCGGAGAAGACAGTGTCTCATCAGCTCTAGAAGGGAACGGGCCTGGCTGTGGGGGCAGAATGGGGGGAGACCCCTCACCCACCCTGCACCCCCAGCACCCTTGGAGTTGCTGCAGAGTCTCTGCCTGTGGGAAGAGGACTGTCCCCCGCTCATGGATGGCCGGCTGGGCAGCTTGATTGGGTCCCACCTGGGCAGAAGCCAGAAGAGCTGGCACCTGTTTCTGAGGGACAGCTGTGCCCCAGAGAGGGCTGCTCTTTCCACCTGGCTCCTGGGTGAAGTGGGGACAGAGGGCAGGACACGAGTAGAGTTGCAGAGAGTCCTGGACTGACCTGGCCTGAGTGAGGAAGAAGCCTTGGCTGCAGGAAGCCACTGTGATCCAGGCCTGTTTGTTACGACAGCGCAACTCTGCTGCGCTGACAGCTACACCCTGTGGCGCATCCTCCAGCTTTCGGTCAAAAAGAGGAAGGAGATGGACGTTAAGATGGCCCATCCACTGTAGCCTCCTCCTCAGCTTTCTCTGTTCTTGGGGTTTTTTTCCCAAGAACAATTCCTTCACTTTTTTTACGAAGGGTTTGGGGAAGGGGAGGTGGCCAAGAAGCCATTTTTGACCGCGATCCTGATTACCGTGTTTCGCCACCCACACACGCAGACTTTGCCACGTGCCGCCGGCTCCTCTGCATCCTTTGCTACCTGCCTTCTGCGGCCTCCTGGTCTTCACGAGGGCAGCGTCGTCCAGCCATTCCTCCCCTGAAGCAGGCTTGTCGGGCGACCTCCCCGGGATCTGGCGGGTTGGCAGACACCTTCACCTCCACTGTCCTGCTTGACGGACAGTGGTTGGAGCAGACGCGAGGCCACTGCTCCCCATCTGTGTGCTCCGGCTGTACAGGCCGCTCTGATGTCTGTTCGTCTTTCCCTCATACCTTCCTCCCCGCCTGCTTTCCTTCTGTCCCTCCTATGTTGGTTTCCTAAGAAATTGCCATGAGCCTGGCGGCTTAGAACAACAGGTGTTTATTCTCTCACGGTTCTGGAGGCCAGAAGTCCCCAAATCAAGGTGTTGGCAGAGATGTGCTCCTCTGAAAGCCCAAGGGTCAAGGCTGCTCCGTGCCTGTCCCCGGCTCTGGTGTTGCCAGTCGTCCTCGGCCTTCCTGGGCTGGTTGTGGCGTCACTCCAGGCTCTGCCTCTCACCACGGTGTCTTCCGCTGTGTCTGTGTCTCTGTGTCCACGTCCCCCTCTTTGATAAGGACACCGGTCCTGGGCTTAGGACTCCTTGTGATCCGCATGACCTCGTGTCAACCTGATCAGGCTGCAAAGACTGTTTCCAAACACGGTCACCATGCCAGGTGCTGGGGGTGAGGATTCGAACGCACATTTTCGGTGGACACAATTCGACCCACAATACTCTCTCAGTTTTTAAGATTTCTCTTTATCCTAAAGTTCTGAAATTTGATTATGATGCACTGGGTCAAGATTTTGTTTCTACCTTCTAACCTGAAAACCCACATTTCTCTTCAATTTGGGGGAAATTTCCTCAGGAGTGTCCTCTCCGATGTCCCCCCTGGAGCGCCCAGTGGGGATATCGGGACTGCGGGTCTCTCCCCCAGCCTCCCCTTTCCCTTCATGCTCTCTCCTGGCCCCTGTTCTGAGGGACCCTCCCTAGCTCAGGCTTTTCACCTGCCCATCCGTTTGCTATGGTTTGTATTTCAATTCGCATTTTTAACATCCATGCTCTTTCTCTAGCCGTTTCTTTCTACAGACAGCGTCCTCCAGACTCTCTTAGGGACATCTGTGCATATTCCGGGGTTCTTGCGATTGCTCTCAGGAATGTCTCCCCAGGGGTGGGCGTGCAGGTAGTGTTGCCTGTGTGGGTCGGCTTCCTCCAAGGTGTGGTGTGGCCAGCTGAATAATGGCCCCCAAAGATGTCCTGGTCCTGATCCCTGGAACCTGTGATAGTTGACCTTTCGTGGCAAAAAGGACTTTGCCGATGTGATTAAGTTGAGGAACCTGGGATGGGAGATTGTGCCAGACTATCTGGATAGGCACACTGTCACCACCCCGTCCTTACAAGGCCGTAGGAGGGCCAGAGGCAGAGAGGGATGCTCTGCTGCTGGCTTCGTAGGTGGAGGAAGGGGCCCCCAGCCAAGGAATGCAGGTGTCTCCTAGAAGCTGAAAAACGCAAGCGAACGATTCCTCGAGGCACCAGCCCTGCGGACACAGTGACTTGAGCCCACTGAGACCCGCTGTAGACGTCTCCCTAGAACTGTTAAATGACGCATTTGTGCTGTTCAAATTACCAATAATGCATGGTAATTTGTTACGGCTGCAATAGGTGATCCTGATCATAAGCCCATCTTTATGTCAGAGGTTCCATTATACAGTCGTCTCCTTACCCTCGGGGGACACATCCCAGCCCGCCAGCTGGTGCTCGGAACTGCAGAGAGTGGTGAAGCCTACACATGCTATGTTTTTTCCTATACGTATATAGCCAAGATGCGCTTTAATTTATAAATTAGGCGCAGTAAGAGATTAACGACCATAACTAATAATACAATGGAACAATCCTAACAGTATGTTGCAATAGGAGTTTTGGGAATGGGGTCGCTCCTCTCAAGTATCTTACTGCGTCAACATTTCGGACTCCCCTTGACCAGGGGGACCGGACGCGGAACCCGCGCTCGCTATTCGCCCGCCCGGGGACGGTGGCAGGAGCTGCGCTTCTGGGCCCCCAGGGATCCGTGGGAAAAATACATGTTCATTTTATAAAAATAAAGAAAAATATACAAACTTTGCATAAAACTCATAACCTGGCTCATAGGCAGCCACTGTAGACCGTTTGACACATTGTGCGCAGCCGCGAGACGGGGGAGGGGAGGGGAAGAGAGGGGGAGGGGAAGAGAGGGGGAGGAGGATGGAGGGGGAGGGGGAAGGGAGGCGGCTTCGGGGGTAATGTGGGTGGTTTTCCGCCGATTTTTCCCTCTTCCACTGTGGCTTGCGGGCGCCTGTCCAAGTCGTCACGATGTTCGCGAAGGGGCTGGCGGCGGCGCCGTGTCCCGCGGTGTCGTCTCCCGCGGCCGCGTTCTCCCGCTGGGGCTGGCGAGGGCGGGGCCGGGCTGCACCCCGGTTAGGGCGCCCGGGCCCAGGCTCGGCACGCGGGCCGGTCCCCGAGACTCAGACCGGTCTCGCCAGGTGGGCACCATCACCGCGAAGGCGGCGAAGGCTCCCGCCGCGGCCCCGCAGCCTCTGGGTCGCCCGGGTCAGGCGCGTTAGGGTTGGTGCCGCGCCCCGGGCCTCCTTCGGCCCTGACCCGCCCGACGCCGCGCCGGTGTAGCGCCCCAGGCGGCGGACCCAGGGCGGGGACAGACGCTTCGGGCTCCGGGCTCTGGGGCGGGGCTCGGGGCAGGGGCGGGGGGTTTGGGGGCTCTGGGGCGGGGCTCAGGGCGGAGCCGGGAGGGCGGGGCTTGGGGCTCCGGGGCGGGGCTCCAGGCTGGGTCGGGGCCAGTTCCCGACGGCAGGCGCTCGGGCCGGAGCGCGGACGGGCGCTCGCCGGCTCCTGGCGCTGGGGACCCCGGGCACCCGCCCCCAGCGGACCGCGCCGCCGGAAGGGGACGCAGCACGTTACCCCTCGCAGCCAGAAGGCCCCGCCCCTTGCCGGAGTCCCGCCGGCTGAGACCCGCCCCCCCAAACCACTCCCGTTCTGCCCCATCAGGGCCGCCCCTCCAGGAGGCCCCGCCCCCGCCAAGCCCCGCCCCGCCCACCGGGATCCACCCCCTGCGCGACCACGCCTCCAGGCCCCGCCCTTCGCTAGTCCCGGCCCCTCGCCGCGGGGGTCCCTCTGTGCGTGACCGCTCCCCACACTGGCCCTGCCCCGCGCCCCGCCCACAAGTGACCACTTCCTCTTGGACCCCGCCCCAGCCGCAGTCCCCGCCTCTCCCGAGGGCTGAGGCCCCGCCCTACTCGAAGGGAGTTGCCTGGCATGACTACGCCCTCCCGAGGCCACGCCCCATGACCACGCCCTCCGGTGACCACGCCCTCCCTGCCACGGGCCTCTACAAGCCCAGGAAGACGCCCTAAGGTAGTTTTGCTTCTGCACTACTGCTGGGAGGTGCTGCGGTGCTGAGGGTGCTGGGGGCGCTTCGTGGTTGCTGCGGGGTGCTGCGGGGTGCTGCCAGGTGCTGCAGGATGCTGCGTGGTTGCTGAGGGATACTATGGGTGCTGCGGGGTGCTGGGGGGTGCCGTGGGTTCTGCGGGGTGCTGCGGGGTGCTGGGGGGTGCCGAGGGTGCTGCGGGGTGCTGGGGAGTGCTTGGGGGTGCTGCGTGGTTGCTGGGGGTGCTGCTTGCTTTTTTGACAGTTGCCCTGGAGGGAGCCTGGCCTGGCCGCAGGTGCCTGCAGGGAGCGGAAGGGTCCCCTGCACAGGTGACAGCAGGCCCTGGGCCCTGGGCCGCCAGGGGGCCCCTTTCTTCCCGTGAGGATGTTGGGTTTTCACTTGGCGGCGTTTTTCCTTCTGTTTGTTTCTCTTCCTGAGCTCTGCAGGCCCCTTTCTACACAAAGGTGTTTGAAACACTGGGTGTTTTCTGAGGTTTCAGTCGCGGCCGACAGAGCAGCAAACCTGGGCACTGCAGTACTCTGGGGAAAGTAGAAAAGCTCCTATGAAGGTTTAAAAATCCACAGTGACTATGCAGAGATAAGGACAGAGCATTTGGGCCCACTTCCTCTCAGTTCGGGAGAATGTTCACATCTGTACAGTTAATGTGTCCTTCCGAAACCGGATTTTTCACTGCATGTTACACCTGGGTGTGTCCCGGGGCGCTCCCTGTTCTGGAAGGCCGTGGGATGTCTGTCCCTGTACTGGAATCTCTTGCGCCCTCCCTGAGCAGTCCGGCCTCCTGTGCCATCCATGATAGACCCTGCGACAGGGAACGGCTCCTCTCAGATGCTGAGGCCACAGCACCCCAAGTTGGCAAGCGGCCTGCGTGGGCTCGGCCCCTCCGTGTGCTGAGGAGCAGGGTGCTTTGGCTCGGGACGGAGAGCTGGTCTCCCTTCTCACCTTCCAGTCCCAGAGGAACCCCCAGAGTGTCCTGGCTTAGGGACAGTTCGCACTCACAACCTGAAGGAGAATCCCAACCCCATTGGACAAAGGAGAAACTGAGGCCCAGGGAGGCGACGGGGGAGAGGTGGACTCAAGTCTGGGTGCCCGGAGGAGACCCAAGGGGCTGGGGCTGAGCCCATGGGGGGATCCAGCACCTCTGCCAGGAGCTCACCAGGGCCCGTGCTGACAGCCTAGGGGCAGTGAGGCCTCCCAGGGACTCTGCCACGCTGCTATCAGAGTCTTCATCCCCACGCAGGCCCTTCTGTACCCCTCCCCGCTGTCCTGGGCTCCCTCTTGACCCACTACGCTTCCCGCCAAGATCCATAGGCACCCACTGCGTGACTGGGGAGCCCCTGGGGTGGGGGCAGCAGTCTGCCCTGCCCTCTGCTTCAGGGTTGGGGACCTGGGGCTTCTCCTGCAGGACCCACTCCCAGGGAGAAGCGAGAGCGCCTTGCCTGGGAAGGTCAAGTCCAGGGGCAGTGTGGCCCCCCACGTCCTTGCTGGCCCCCCGCCTGCTGCTCCCTGTCTGCGCTGGAAGGGGAGCACACCTCCAGCCCTCCCAGGAGGAGTCTGTTGGGCCTGGACGTGGGCAGAAAGGGCCTCACAGCAGCCTGGAGCAGGGATCGCTGGCAGAATTCTGTCCCCAGTGCCCAGGCCACAGGGTGGGTCCAGCCTCATCACTGCTGCCACTCCCAGGCTGCAGGAGACTGGGCAGGTCAGGGAGAGCGAGGCAGGAGAAACAACGGCTTCGCCTCCTCTGGGGACACTGGGCCTGAAGACCCCATGGGAGAACCTGAAGTCTAGGAGAGAAGCCCCCACACAGCCTGGCCCCTTGCGGACAGACATATGAACCACATCCCAGCCTTCTTGTGGAGTCCAGGACGATGCCACCAGCACCCCCGGCCCTAACCGGGGCACATTTCCCACACTCAGCACCTGGCTAATACCACTTCCTTCTGGTCCCAGGTCACTGCCCCCATCACTGGCCCCTGCACTGAGGGGGCCTCTTCCCTGTGCAGTAACCTCCTCTCCCCTGGCCTGGGTGTGTCTCTGTCCCCCATTCCTGGCCTGTGTGCCTGGCGGCTCTCGCCAAGCTGGAAGTAGCCCTTGCCCCACACCCCTGGGTGCTCTGATGCGCAGAACCCACGTCACACCTTTCTTTACCTTTCAACCTTGCAGCCTAAATCGGCAACCCCTTTCTGATCCTTTGAATTCGGTAGAAAGATTTTTCCCCCATACAGTGTCTTTCCTGTCCTTAGGATTTGCTTCCGACTCACCCCTCCCCCCGGGAGCTCACCGCTCTTCCTCGCCCCCTTGCCGGCCCCTGCCGCTGGCCAGTGCCCCATGCGGCCAGCCCTGCACCTCTGCTTTCCTCTTCTGCTAGGCTCTGGCTGTGTGTTTCCAGCATGTGCCTCTGGAATGACTGATTCTGCATCTCCGACAGCTGCCATCCCTCAAGCATCTCCCCTCCTGCCTCCCCAGGCAGCTGAGCCCCATCCCCAGGAGGGGCCCTCAATAGGTCAACAGCCAGGCTCCACCCTGTAGTGTTGGCCAGTGTCCCTGGTTTAAATGCTGCTGCCCCTGTGGCCACTGCAGCGGAGTTGTGAAGCTGCACCCACCATGGACTGTCCCGCTGTGCAGACACGATGATCTCAGGGGTATGGGTGTAGTCGTAGTGAATTCTTACAACTTTATGTTGTTGCATGTGTCAGAATTTCCTTCCTTTTTTTGGCTGAATAATACACCATAAAGGTATGTTTATAGCACATTTTCTTTTTTTTTTTTTTTTTGAGACAGAGTCTCACTCTGTTGCCCTGGCTAGAGTGAGTGCCATGGCGTCAGCCTCGCTCACAGCAACCTCAGACTCCTGGGCTCAAGGGATCCTCCTGCCTCAGCCTCCCGAGTAGCTGGGACTACAGGCATGCGCCACCATGCCCGGCTAATTTTTTCTATATATTTTTAGTTGTCTAGATAATTTCTTTCCATTTTTGTTCCATTAGTAGAGATGGGGTCTCGCTCTTGCTCAGGCTGGTCTCAAACTCCTGACCTTGAGCGATCCACCTGCCTCGGCCTCCCAGAGTGCTAGGATTACCCAGAGTGCTAGGATTACAGGCATGAGCCACCGCGCCCGGCCAGCGCATTTTCTTTATCCATGCGTCTATCAATGGTCACTTGGGTCATTTCCATCTTTTGAGTGTCGTGAATAATGCTGCTGTGAACATTGGCGTACAAATATCTGTTCAAAGCCTCGGTGAGGTGGCTCTCGCCTGCAATCCTAGCACTCTAGGAGGCCGAGGTGGGAGGATCGCTCGAGCTCAGGAGTTCAGACCAGCCTGAGCAAGAGCGAGACCCCGTCTCTACTAAACATAGAAAAAATTAGCCAGGCGTGGTGGCGCAACCCTGTAGTCCCAGCTACTTGGGAGGCTGAGGCAGGAGGATCACTTGAGCCCAGGAGTTTGAGGTTGCTGTGAGCCAGGCTGACGCCATGACATTCTACCCAGGGCGACTCAAAAAAAAAAAACCCCAAAACAAAAACTGTTTAAGTCCTTGCTCTCAATTCTTTGTAGTATATACCAGGAAGTACAATGGATGAATCATATGGTAATTCTTTGTTTAATTTTTTGAGGAACTCCTGTACTGACTTCCACTGTGACTGTGCTATTTTACATTCCCGTCAGCAAGGCACAAAGCTTCCAATTTCTCTACATCCTTGCCAACATTTATTGTTTATTCATTTGGTTTAGACAATAGCCATTCTAAAGGGTGTGAAGTGTATCCCATTGTAGTTTCGATTTGCATCTCCCTGATGGTTAGCGATGTTGAGCATCTTTCGTGTGCCTGTTGGCCACTGGTATCTTTTCAAATCCTTAGCCCATTTTTAAATTGCATTGCTTGTTTTTTCCTTTTGCCTTTCTATATCTGCAAGTACCAGGGGCTTTTCTGAGGCCAGCATATTTTTTGGAGGAGAACTGAATCGTGGGCTAGTGATGTAGTTTGGGTTGGCTGTTCAGACTGGAAAGATCCATTTAGGCTCTGTTCGGGAGAACTGAGGATTATCTGCTAATAAAAATCTCAATCCAGATGGTCACTATAAGTCATTGGGACTAGACTAGTTCTGTGTCACAAGCACGAAACACTTCTGCAAATTCAAGTTCATCAGGAAACCCAAGCCTAAGGGAAAACTCTAATGGAAGAGAAAACCCATTTGCAACTCGAATCCTAAGTTTAACCTGGCCCAGAAACCAGTCGGCACCCTAATAATATTTATTGAAGTTTGTTAGTGGATCTGGTACTGGGTTATGGTGCTTTATATACATTATCTTACTTAATCATTATGATAGCCCGGTGAGTTAGACACTATCCTTTCATTTGCTGATGGGGAAATTGAATCTAAATGAAGTGAAAGGGCCTAAGACCACAAAGCCGGGCTGGAGTAGGCATATGAAGCCAGTCTGACTCCCAACTATCGATCTATGTCCAACACTCGCTCAGCCACTTAGCAAGTGTGTGACCTTGGGCAAGTCACCTGACCTCTCTGTGCCTCAGTCTCCTGGTCTTTAAGATGGGCATAAGAACAGCCACTGACCTGTAGGCTTGTTCTGAGGTCTAAATGAGATAATACACGTAAAGCCCACACATTTTAACCTGCATCCAAATCCCAAACCTAATTTTAATTCTAATGCTGCCCTGAACTGCATTTATTCTTTCCTCATCTTACATTGTTTTTAGTCCCTGGTTACACGTCCAGGCTCATATCTCAGCAGTCACCTCCCTTTCCCCATGTCCCAAAAGAAGAAATGACTTGTTATGTCCATAAGAAAATATATTCTGTTTTTTCTACCTGTGTACCTTGGCATAAGCTATTCATTTCCCCACCTTGTCTATTGGTGAACTCTTACTCAGCCTTTAAAGCCCGGATTGGATGTTACTTCCTCCAGGAGGCCCTGCCTCCCAGATACATAGTTGCCTTCTCCCCTGGCTGCCACAGTGCCTTGTCCCGGCCACCATTCTGGTGTCAATGGAAAAGAAGCCAAACTCTGTAAAATAATTTAAACAGGTATATTCTGGGCCAAATTTGAGGACCTTGGCCCAGAGCCACACCCAAGCAGCCTTGAACAAGTGGACTGTCAGTGGCTGAGTTACAGTTTGGATTTATACATTTCAGGGAGACAGGGGTTACATGTAAAGTCGTAAATCAATACAGGAAGGGCATACGTTGGTTTGGCCCGAAAAGGTGGGACATTTCAAAGGGGTGGGGGGCTTACAGGTTATAGGTGGGTTTAAAGACTCTTTGATTTGTAATTGGTTGAAGAAATGAAGCTTTGTTTAAAGGCTTGGAATGTTTTCAGTTAAGATAAGGGAGTCTGTAATCAGAGACAAGCCACCAGACACACACCCAGACTCTGTGATTTGTTGCGTAAATTGAGGACCTGCAGGTTTATCTCACACAGCCTTAGCCTGTTAATGAGTTACAGAGGATGTCTCCAAGAAGGGAGAGGGCACGGTGAGACATGTCTGACCTCCCTTCTCGTGGCCGGCAACTCAGTTTTAGGGTATCCCCTGGGCCAAGAGGGGGGTCCATTCAGTCAGATGGTGGGGGGGGTGCCTTAAGATTTTATTTTAGTTCACACGGGGCTGTAATTGTTTTCTTAATGTCTGGCTGTCTCACCAGACTCCAAGCCTCCAAGGATCCAGGATGACCTTATTCGTCTCGAATCCCCCACATCCAGACTGGCATAGAGAGTCCCCAAAGAGATGCTTGTGGGATGAATGAACCCATCTCCATCTCCTTAACTGTAAGCCAAGTCCTCATGGGCGTTAATCAAATGTCCAGGGCTGGGCCCTTCCCGTAGGCACATCAAGTTTCACTGTTTCTACACTGTTCTGGGAGCGCTGGCATCTCCCCTGATCGAGGCGCAGAGAAGACAGGGTAGAGAAGAAGGTAAATCTACCTTAGTTGACTTTATTCTTCTAAATTCCTGTTCTAGAAATGTCTTTTGCAGGCTCAGGAGTTGCAGACCATAGAAAATCAATACCGAAGCCAACAGACCGCAGAATTCCATGTGGAAGGTTTGTTTGCGAGGAGGGGTATCCGTTCGAGGGGCATAGAGTCCATCGGCCTGAATTAGGTTCTGGTCTTTTCGTGATACTGGCATCTGCCTGGCTGGCAGGCTGCACTCCTCCCAAATCCCAAGTCCCCGGGACAGATAGCCAGGCCCAGGGACTGAGACCTGTTCCTTTTCTGCCTGTCTCCATTAGCCGCCTCTGGGAAGAAGTCAGACTGCTTTCCAGGACGAAGGCGGGGGACTTGGAAAGGGATTATTTCCCCCTGAGACTGCTGTCTGATTGGCTGGTACTGCAGGGTGGTCATAACTAATGCAGCCCAATCTGCAAATGCGTAGTGGCCTGGCACGTGTGGTCCTGTGAAATAGACCATGGGCTGTAAGGACTCAGGTCTCACAGCAAAATTCCAGGTGTCCTGGCTGCAGGGCAGAGCCTTAGGGGAGGAGGTTGAGTGATAACACATCTCAAGGAAAAGGGGAAAGAGACCTCAGCTTCCTTCCTTCCACCTTCTCCCTCTTTCCTGGCTGCCAGATTTGTCTTCCTAAAGGGAAGCTCTGTTGGATCCTCTTCTGCTTAAGAATCCTCACTGGCTCCCACCGCTCCCAGATGTTCATGAGCTTAAGGTTGGCATTCGAGGCCTCCAGGACCTGATTCCTTCTGTCCCACTGTCATGCCTACCTACTTTGCGTTAGTAAACTGTGCCTGTGTCTTTCCCCCATTTTGCCAAGGGACGTGTGTGTGTGTGTGTGTGTGTGTGTGTGTGTGTGTGTGTATCGTAACGTAACTTTTCTTGAGCGCTGACCAGGCGCTGTCTGTAGCACCACGTATTTCATCCCCATTTCTGTATCTACTACGCCCAGCAGATCTGCAGTGTAATATCATCGTTATCATTCCAGTGACAAAGCTGCAGCTCAGAGAAGCTGCTCGGGGTCACGGCACAGGAAAGTTGTGAATCTGGGATTTGAACTCAGATCCATCTGGCTGCC
>CAUYSK010048046.1:0-15246 GCA_963575035.1 Avahi laniger
TCAATCACCATTCAAAAATTAATTCAAAATGAGAACAAAAATTTATGTGCACAGATTCCATCGTAACAATATTTTTAATAGGAAAACCTGGAAACAACCTAAATATTCAATGATAATGAAAAAACTAAATTATGGCATACACATACAATGGAAAATAAGCAACCTTTACAATCATATTTATGAAGAGAAATGTCATAGAAAAATCTTATGACATAATATTAGGTAAAATAAAGCAGTACATACTATAGTACAAAAGGTTAGCAGATCTCCTTTAGATAGTTGAACGGGGGGGAGGGGGGAGGAGGGAGGAGGGGACGGGTATATGTGTACACAAAGAGTGCAATGCGCACCACGCAATAGGATGGACATATTTGAAACCTGGACTGAGGCGGGGAGGGGGGGCAAGGGCAACACACGTAACCTAAACATCTGTACCCCCATATTATGCTGAAATTAAAAAAAAAAGGTATTGAAAGACTACAGAATATATTATATCAAGCATGCAAGGAAGGTAATTAAATCAATCCTGGCCAAAAAGACCTTTGTGGGTTAAAAATGAAGAGGACCACAGTTCCATGCATCCATGTATCCATGTTGTTTTGTTTTGTTTTGTTTTGCTAAACCACCCTAAATATGTCTTATTGGCTGTGATTTGTCTTTGCAACAACATTTCAGTGAATGTAAACATAAACAGCATATAAGATATTCCTGGAGTACCTATGATTTGACACTATCTGCTTTTATTTTTGACTAGTGCAGTGAAAAGGACACAGTATTGTTTCTATTTCTTCAACTTCCCTTTCCATGCTTAGATCTATTTTACTGATTATCAAATCATCTTCATCTGTAAAATTAAAAAAAAGAAAACACTTTTACCATAAACTTATAGCTGAATTGAGACTTAAATAAGATAATAAATGTTAAAATGTCTTGTAAACAGCAAAGAGCGCTACATACAAGCAAGGCATTTTGGGGGGTATTTCACTGATTTTTGTTGAGGGTGATGTGAAATGACGTTTGTCTTCTCCCTACTTGATTCTCTATCAATAAAGAAATAAATGTCAAACTCAGGTATCTCATTCTTGCAAACAAACTGCAGCTAAGTATTTTTTAATATTAAATATGATACTGTTAATCTCAATACCTCAGAAGCTGAGCAGAGTGAGTATTTGTTGTTGGATGGTGCTGTTGTTTAATTTGGTCATATGGTTTTCTTTTCATTCCCTCTTCCTTACATCACACCTCTTTTCTCCTTCCCATTTTAATTCATGGCAATATGGTAGCTCTATATTTGGGGTGCCTTGGCTGTCCAAAGTCTAGATGTGGGCATACGATACAAACTAGCAAAACAGACACTCTCTTTCCTAGGATTCGTTTTATTGATCCAAGTAATGCAAGAATTGGAGAAATCTATTGGAAAGTACCAGCTTCCTAAAATCCTCAAGCTTGACACTGAGTTGCTCAGTGTCACATCTTCCTCAGTTGATCCTACAGTCGTCTTGGCCATTCTATGAAATCTCGCCCCAATAACTTAAATTTTAAAAGAGCATTCTTTGTGATTAATAATATAACAATGGCCATAAATTGGAGCAATAAAACAGACATTGACTAAAAGTGATTGAAACAGACCAAAAGAGACTTGGAGCTACAGAAGGGCAACTAAGCCATTTGGGTTGGTTATTGGTTTTGAATACTGCAGTTCTGCACTGTTCTGTTGTTTTGATTAAAAGTTTACAGAAAGCAATGTAAAAGGCTCAAATTTGAGTTGCAATAGATGCTGTACATGCACAGTTTTTAATTTTTTTCCACAGATTTTTTTCTTTGAAAAACTTTATCTAAAAATTTTCTTTTCATCCAGGATACTTAAGAAGTTATTACAGTGCACAGTGGCATAACTAATAAGCCACTCATTACTCATACAAATCTGCTGCTTGAACAGTCAGGATATCAGGTATGTAATATAAAATTGCTTTATCGGGGATTTATCTTACTAAACATGAATGTTTATGCAGCACTTCTAAAATTATTTATAAAAAAGAATTTACATGTCACTTTGCGTCTGCCAATATTTCTTTCCAGCTCTTACAACCGAAGTAGAGTCAAAATGACCCAAAAATACCCAAAAAATGTTCATTAAAATCGATTTTTCTGTCCAGTTTCATTGCCAGTGAAAATGTATGAAATACATATATTTCATTTAGAGGGACAGTTTTCTTCTCCTATAATAGAATGTCCTTAATAATATGGTTTTTAATAAAGAATGTCTCTAAAATGGGACAAGGCATAGGAGTTCCAATTTTTCATAGAAAGGCAAAAATATTTTGCATAGAGGGAGAGCAACATTTGGAGTTTCTGGTTGTGAATTCTAATCTCTCATGAGATGTGGAACACATTCCATTTTCTTATTTTAAAAATTGTTGAGAGTGAAGATGGAAATTAACTATTAGCTGGATGGCAAATGGTGGCCGTAGAAGAAAAAAGGGAGACTAAATGATACTATACTTGTCACCATCTGGTAGCTTAAATTTTACAAAGAAGGAAAGACAAGAGGAATAAAAACAATGTAGATTAACGATTCCTGTAAAATAATTGGCACAATAATTTTATTGAAAACCATGTGTAGTCATAAAAAGGTGGATTTTACAATTTTTATTTTATGTGTGAAGATCTCAATCAGAAAGATAGAAATGTCATAAAACTTCTAGTTGCAAAGTCAACTCAGCAATTTATTTATATTCAGTGTGTGAATTTTTAGATGTTTTCTTAATTAGAAAGCGTTAGCTTCCTTGTGATTTCCACTGCTATTTACCTACTGAACACCAGATATAAACACTGCATAGTAACTGTGCTGTGTAGTATTTTTTTAATGTGTTAACTACTATGAATATAAAATTGGTCCTATTTCTGAGTTGAACTATTTCTGTGTTCCACATAAATTTGTTTTTAAACATAGAGGACCTGCCTGCTCAAAGTAGACTATAGATAAAGGCTATAATCTATTTTGGTGGGAAGATGAGAGAGCACCAAAGAATATGAGATGTTCATTTACCAAGAGAATTTGACTTATCTGATAACAGTTTTCAGGAAAACAGACTGCTTGAAGCATCTATCTCCACTGTAATAAAAGAGTAGCTTCCAACTGATCCATTGTGAGATTCAGTTACAGCAGAACAATATAATGCCAGAATTCTTGGGCTTTTTTTTTAACCTATGAACACAATGGAATTTTTCTATTGTATTTTCCCCAGGAACAGCCAGTTTTAAAACTGAAAATAGTGAGGTGATATTACAATTTTCCAGCATCTTCACCTTCATTCCACAAGCTGTTTGTTTAGAGTTTTATTCCCTGGCCGTTCGCTTTGGCAAAAAGCTTTCAAGATTGTGTGTCAACCATAGAGCATAATAGGGAAAGCCAATATGGTGGTTTACCAAATTAACAACAACAGCTATCTTCCTTGACAGATTGCTGTGTTTAATTATAGCTGTTGGGGATTGAGTCAGCTGCTTGAGCAACAGGAAAAATCAGAGGGTCATTAAGATGGTCTATTAATTTTCCGTCATGAGTAGCTGCATGTCCATGATCTGCACATGCAATGTGGCGGAACACTTTCCAAAACACTGGACTTTAAGACTCCTATGGTAATTTCTTAAAATCCCTGTGGTAACTTAAGGGATAAGAAAACTGTGGTAATTTTGGATGCAAACTTATAACAGTTAAAATTCATCAGGTAGAAAATTTTCTCTTCCAAAGCAAATATTTTAAAAGAAGAAAGAAAAAAGAAAAAATTCCAATATATTACCTTCTTGTGCTAAAACTATTACTTGCTCCCACACCTAACAAATAAATGGTATATTACATTTAACTCATTAGTCCACCATTTTCCTTGAAAGAGCAGACATCTTTTATAGATAGTAAAATAAATATTGTTTATTAAAAAAAATCGCTCTACTATCTGTCTTTCACAGGGACTGGGGAACTGCCATAGTTGGAGTTGATACAGTCTTTAAAAATGCACTTTTGAAAAAAAAATAATCAAAGCATTTATTGTATGTCAGGAAAATCCCCAGAGCTGGACCTGTAGTTATATTTATTTGATGACAATATAAACTCCTAAAAATGGCCAAAAGCAAGGACCATTTCTTGTACTTTAGCAGTCTATAATAACATCCCCCACTGCCATCTCAGCGGCCTCAGAATGCTGTAAATATTTCCAAATCCTAAACACCAACATGGGAAAGAAACTATTAATAATACTTGAGTTGGCGATTCATAACTAATAAAAGTTGTCCTGAAAGTTCTCAGACTTTGAAACTCCTGGAGTAGACAGTACTTGGTATCTCAGTAGCAGCAAAGATCACTTTTTGCAGATTGCTCTGGAAGCTAGATCTCTCTTCACAGATGCCAAGATTGGATAATTAGGTTTGCTAGGGTGGAGGACTGAGAAGGAAGGCAAAAATCATTTTAAGGGGACTTTCTAAAGAAGGAGTCTGCCTATACAAAAGAAAATACAATGTTTATGATTAAGTCCAGTGTTTTCCAGGAGAGGGACAGCATTTGAATAACCTGGTAGGAGAAAAGAGAGGAAGTCAAGAACAGTGGCAGCACTGTGACAGTCTTACCATATCAGGTGCATAGAAGAAAAGGCAGAACTGATAAATGATCTGGAGTGCTAGAATTTAATGTGTGAATTAAGCAATGTAATTCTCTATTAAATAAAATTATACCCAATATTCTTAGAACTTTTAAAAGTATCATATTACATATATATATTTATGATTGAAACTGGCCATGCATAATACAATCTCAAGAAAATCTTCCACACTTCTCTTTTCAAACTGATCTAACTTGTCATTTATACCCCAAATTTAAATAATAAATTTCTCTTTATTGACAAAACTTCCAAAGTGAACTTTAATTATACATTTCTTCCACTTTTTTTCTGTGCAATCACAATGGAAACTATTTATATTTATAAATAAGTTAACCTTCAAGAAACTGTCAGTAACAAATTAGCCACATTCCCTAAACAAGTCTGCCCAAAGAGATGCAGATATTGAACACGTATTTATACATGTGTTTATTTACTGAACATAATTCCATGCCATGACATTATTAAAAACTGCATTTTGGAGTTTTTAAAATGAAATTCAGGGTTATATAAAGATCAGAATGTGGAAAGACAAACTCAGAAGCCCTGAGGGCTCATTGCTTTCCCTTTTTGCAGATTATCCAGGAGCTGCCTCAGTAACCTAAGTTACCTCAGTAAAACAGCTTGGTATAACATTGAGTTTCAGAAGTCCCTCTTCTTTAACAAGTCCATTTTCTAGACCAAGGAGTTCCCAGTCTCCCAGACATTTTCTGCTCTGCTTTCTATACAAATATGCAGAGCTTTGTGGGCATTCAGCCCGTCTTCGGAAGCCTTCTCCATCTCTCATCCAGTTCAGCAATGCCCAGTTTAAATATATTTCCCTGTGTTACAATGCAATAGTGGGGAATTATGTGCACTCTGTTTTATTGATGCTTTTAAATTTTTCCGAGTAAACACTTATTTACCTTTACATCACTTGCTCCAATTTTTCCCCTTGTAAATGGAACAGAACTATGGAATATACTGTTCAGATAGATGTCCCTTCACAAAAAAAATAAAAATAAAAAAGAATATAACAAAATATTAGAACATACTATATTTCTACTATGTTTTTTGAAATTAGCTTCTTTTTCCCTAGAAACCTTTATTTATCAGAATCTTAACCCACAGAACTCACTTTATTAAGGACAGAGATATTTATATTACAAACAACATTTGATTTCATAGACACATACGATATCTAAAACAGGGAGAGTTACTACTGTGGTAGTAATGATCTTAATCTCAAATTAATATATAAAATATCTTTCAAATAAGTTTTAGAGTAATAAAGTAAGAATCCATATGTTAATTGAAGATGAGCTGGTTTTTTGCCTGAGAAGCTAGTGTTCAGTAAAACTTGCATCTCACTAAGCATCTGTTCAAATATGTGGTTGCAAATAAGTACTTTACATAATTATGTTAAGAAAAGAAAATATATATTTGAACACCTTTTGGAAATTATCCATACTTTTCCAAGTGTAATTTAGACTCCTTTACACCGAGGGCATACAAAATTAACTAATACTTTTAAAAAATATCCCTATTCACCACTTCATATAATGTATTCTAATTATTGTATGAATTTGATGCAAATTACAAAATGTTTATGTATATGGTAGTAATAATTATTTGGGATACTTTACTAAGCAGTTTTAAATTTTCGTGATGAGATCTTTTTCCCTAATGAGCATATGGAGGGATGACAGGAAAGAATAGATGTGGTTTACAGATGTACTCATGAGCAGAATCATGAAGGAAGAATAAGAATTACATATAAATGCTGAAAGATGTTCCATACATAAAAGACAGTAAGACCAAAATAAGCTCTGAACCTTTTGAAAACAAAAATATAATTTTAGACCACAATATGTTGCAGAATGAGGAGTAGTTATAGTGAAAATAATGTTGATTAAAATGAGTTAAATAACCATATACTATGCTCACATGCATAGACTTATCTGTTGGAGTACAGAGGCTTTGTCATTTTATTCATTTTTGTACCTGCAGCACTATAGTCAATGCCTAGAAATAGTCATTGTTGAATAATATTTTGAAACATGGATTTTTTAAAAAAATTTTAACTATAAGCAAAAGAATGATATAACTGCATTTATTTTTAAAGAAGATCATGCAAAGGGAAATAAAAATGAGAATCAAAAAAGACTGTATACAAGAAGACCTAGTTCCTTGCTGGGTTCCAGGCTCTGCTGGATGTACCAAATGGTTGTGGATATTCATCAAAATAATACTAACAGATTTCTATTGTATTTCCTAGCAAAATGTCAGAACATCCAGCAGATTTGCTGGAAAGGGCTAATAAAATTTTATTTTTTAGGTATCTGTTTAGTCTCCCCTCTTGATTTTGGCCCTCCCTAAGAGCTCCTCCTCAGAGAGTGTCTTCACGGATTATGGATATTAAAACTTTGTTGAATGTATAATTGGTGAGTATTTTCTCCCATTCTGTAAGTTGTCTGTTTACCATGTTGATTATTTCCTTTGCTGTGAAGAAGATTTTAATTTAATTAAGTCCCATTTATTTATTTTTGTTGTTGCCATATTTGCCATTGGGGTCTTAGTCATAAATTCTTGCCTAGGCTGATGTTTAGAAGAGTTTTTCCTATGTTTTCTTCTAAAATTCTATGGTTTCATGCCTTACATTTCAGTCTATTATCCATCTTAAGTTAATTTTTGGCTTCTTTGTATTGTTTTTCAACTTTCTTTTCAATTCCATTCATCTTGTTTGCCATCTGCATTCTGAACTCCATTTCTGACATTTTTGACAATTTCCTTTTGGTCAGGGTCCATATTTGTGGATCTATTGGCATCCTTTCGGGGTGCCAAACTAGCTTGTTTTTTCATGTTGCCAGAATGTTTTGCTCGTTTCTTCTCAGCTGAAATCTCTTCTTTCAGCTCAGGGTTGACAGGTTTTGGAAGAGGTCCCTACTGACAGGTTAAGAATTTGAATCAGGTAATGTGGTTCCAGATAACATGCTCTTAACCACCATTTTAAGCTTCTATTCATGCAGCAAATGGAATGTGCAAAAATTCAAAGTTTTTACATATAGGACAGTATTTCACATCTGCACTAGTTGGTCTTAGGCCAGACATATTATAAATAGCATTTTTAATTACAAAGAATAACCAAAAGAAATAAAAAGTGATAACATTTTAAAGACCAAGGAATGCCACTAAGAGAATCCCACTACAAAATTAAAGAAGGCAATCACAAACATCTTAATAACGTAAACATGCAACTTGGGGACATTCAATGACCTCCTTGACTTGATAGGTTACTACACTGTGGTACAGCTGAAAATTAATAAAAGCTTGGATTACTTCTCTGTAAGGGGAAAGGAAAAGCTTCCCCCTTACTCTCAGAAGGTAAAAATTAACTCACAAAGATAGATTAAAGTTATAGTGACAAGACGGGTTATGGGAGGAAGAGAAGAGGAGGCTTGGCTAGCAAAGGTTGTCTTGCTATGTAGATAAAACCTCATGGGTAGCTTCCCTGAGAAAGAATAGATGGCTAATGTTCATTTTAGACCTTTAAAAGTGTCAAAGTCTCAGTTAATCTTTCCTAGATCCAGACAAGAAAGGCCTCAGAGAAAAACCTGGGTATATCAATGTAGATTCTCTACAGATGCAAATCCCACCCCCCATCCCACAAGGCAGCTTTATAGGGTTACTTCTGTTTACTGGCTCTCTAGGCTACCATCTCAAAATATGTCGAAAATTATATTTTGGGGTAAAATATTTTGATATCCTTCACCTTAAAGTAGTCAAGTTGCTTGCTTCATACAGGCAGCAGGCTAAGTAATCCATTTCAAAGAAATTGCATTAGAAATGGTTGAGAACCTATGGTTCCAGGAGAAAAGTTCTGGAATGAGATCCTGCTAAACGGAAGAAGCTGAGTGCTTAGGACTGATAGAACAAGGCTACAGGCCTTTACCATAGGTTTCTAGAACATAACACCCTTTTGGGAAATGCCAGGACTGTTCATAAACCTCTATCTTTTAGAAGTACCATAATAAGATTTTAAAGGAAACATTATTTTTTTGCCCTTATTAATCATTTTCTAATTAAGAAATGAGACCTTTCAGAAGTAATTAAGCCATGAGGGCCTAATTCTTTTCTCATATAATTCAAGACAACACGGAATACTTAATAGGTAGCTAGCTATGCTAACAAATGTTCACAAAGCTTGACAATACTGAAAGGTCAGTAGATTTCTTTACACAAAATAACTCAAGACAAATTGAATGACAAGTCCACTATAAATGACTTTGTTATAAATACAAAGATAAGAAATGAAGAGATCCATGTCATATAAATAACAGCTGAAATGTCTGTTTTGTGCTTTATTAATATGATGGTTCATCTTTATTAAAGCTCTCTCAAGAAAGTTCAGATATTAATCCTTTTTAAAAATTCCACAAGGATGAAAGTTTATGCCATGTTACTGAATGAAATTTGGAAAGAAAAGATCCTTAATTCCACCAAGTTACTTGCTTCTCTTTCTCCCACTTCGAGTCCCTCAGGGATGCCTTGTTTTTAATTTCTGTATGGTCATTAATGGTCTCACACTCGTCATCAACCAGTCTCTGAAGTCTTCTTATGCGTCATATCCTTCTCATCGTCTGTGAGCTACAGTAATGGATAGAGTGGCTTTTCCTGTTGGATGTAAGCTATATTCATTTGCTGACTGTGCCCACCAAGTTAAAACTTATCTGCTTCGTTCCTAACGGAGCAGAATTTTCCTCTGGATTTATTCTTTGATCTATTTTTAAGTAACTGAAGGAAATTAGAAATATTTTTCCTTAAAATATATTTCTTTGACGTATTTTGAGATGGCTGCTGTGAATCTCACGGATAGCAGCAACACTGCAAAGCTGTATTTTGTGGGGCGGGGGGAGGTGCAATTTACACCTGTGGAGAAAGCAGCCAGGTCTTTCCTTTCCCAGTCTGGAAAAGATTTACTGAGAGTCTGACATGTTTAAAGGTCTGAAAAAAAACATTTACCATCTATTCTCTCTGAAGACTGCTACCTATAAGATTTCACCTACATAACAAGACCACCTAGGCTAGTCAAGCCTCTTCTTTCCCTCACAAAACTTTTCTGTTTTCTGTTTTCAAGGCCTGATTCTTTGAAACCCACTGTACCTCACTGAGGCGTTAAATCTTCATTCTGAGGATTAAATAAAAGAAATTTGTGGTTTTTTCCTCCTTCTAATCAATCTATCTCATGTCAGTGATTTTTCAGTGAACCTGGGAGGGGACAAGAGCCTTTGCTTCCTACATAGCCAGCTTGGGATTTAGTGTTACAAAAGACATTCAAACCATGTTTGCTGATTTGTGTTAATCCTTCCAGGTTTTTGTTTTGCTTTGTTTTGATTTGGGGCTTTTTTGTTGTTTGTTTTTATATTTTTATTTTTAAGCCTGAGTACCTACTTTGTACAAAATTTTTTGTTTCACTATTACCAGCATTAAAATATTTATATTTACTTTGTACACAATTTTGGTAGAGATTTTATATTCATCCAGTGTTTGATTAAAAGAATGACACTAGAAAATATAGTTTCCTCTATTTTATAAAAATTAACATGTTTAGGTGGCATAAGCTGACGGAGATGAGTTTCAAATTTTGTTCAAAGACGAGGAGACTAAAACTAAGGAAGAAAAAAATTATTCCTGGTGATTTTTGCTTGAAATATTGGTTGACAAAAGGAGTGAAGGATTTATGACCTAATTTTAATTTATTGCATTATAGTTTTCATGGTGTTCCTAAGTATAAGTACTCTAAGCAGATTCTTCTTTCAAGGTATGAGAGGTCAGTACCTAATATGTAGATAAGTAGGTAGCAAGAATCATAAAGTTTCAGATGTGAAAGGCACCTTTTGAGAACACTGTAGCCCGCACTCAATTTTACAGACAAGGAAACCATGGTACAAAGAAGCTAGGTAATTTGCAGAAAGTTACACATCATTTAATGACAGAATCAAAATGCTGGTCTCCTGAATTACTCCTTTCTTGTTCTTGCATTGCTCAAGGACAAGAAAAAAGAAATAGAAGAAGCAGCAATTCTTTAATTGGGGGAAGCTAGCTCTACTATTTTCTTTTTTTACTGTAAGTTTTCAGATGCAGATTGCTACGGCCTCACAGATCTGTGTGCTCTTGTAGAGTGGTGGCTCATAGGGAAGTAGGTACAAGGCTTAAGGAAAAGTCAGGGACTTCATCAGAATATATTTTTAAATACTCATTGCTATTTTCTGGCTTAATAGATTTTTTTCCCCTCTCCTGTTGGAAAACAAAGGTATAATATTCAGTTCTAAGAAAAACTTGTCTCTTATCCACTCCTATTGGACAGTCATCTCCCCAATATAACGAAATGATTTTTTTTCTGCATAATCTGTCAATCATCGCTTGCCTGTCCGTCTTAAAGCTTTTTGTGTGCCCTGCACACAGTGTGGTTATATCTAGTTTGTCTCACATATTTTGAATGAAACAATATTACTGTCCCTAGTTTTCTATAAGTTTTTCCTCTTTCTTACTTACCTGGTCTTCCATCATGTCCTAGGGCTTTTTAAATCTAATCACCTGTTAGACGCCTTTAGCTCCAAAATTGCCTCTCTCCTCTTCTCCCCTTTAGGACCTCTTTGTGCATAATCTCAGAAGTGAGGAAATAGCTTATTGTTTACATGTAAGTGTAGATCACTGTTGAGCTAAAATCCATGATAGGCTCATCACTGGGAACTTCCTTTATTTCCTGCCTTTTCATTTAAAATTAACTATATTAGCACACACTCTCTTGCTTTTCCACAAATATGAAGATATGGATGGTTCTTTTCCTGCCAAATCTTGACCTCCCCACTCATCTTGCTTCCTCTGAAAACTCAATCCAAAGAACCCTCCACCCAGGTTCTTGGCCTTAGTTTAAAATGTCTAATCTTAGTGCACACGTGTATGTATACACACTGACCAAGACCTGACCTAAGGTTCCCCTCAGCTTAGATAAACTTTAGGCAAGCTTTTGCCTGACTATAGGCCACTCACCTCCATTTTTTTAGAGCCTTTACTTTAGAAAATTTACAATTGTAAATCCTTTCTTTGATTGTTTGAGATGTAAATCTCATACCACCTAGGGCTGTCTTTTTCAAGGATGTGGGAGCCATCCCTTTGTTCAAGAAAGATAAAGACAGGGTCTCTACCTCCTAGTCTCTGTGAGAAGGTAGGAACCTAATTTAAGTGCCAATTAGCAAACACAGATAGCCCGATCTAATTGACCACCCTCCTGTGAATGCCCTCTAGTGTTTTCCTGTTAGCTTACCGCAAGGTTTAAAAGTCCTCCTGCCTTTCCTTTCATTGTTATTCAGTTCCATCTTTCTCCTCTATTCTAAGTCTTACTTCTCCTCTGTTGAAATAGTCTTGAATAAAGTCTTCTTTGTCTATATAACTCAGTAGGTACAATTTTCATAGACAACATGCGTGTGCGCGCACACACACACACACACACACACACACACGCTTTCTTGCCATCTTAAATATTCCTCTGCTTGCTACTCCATTGTTATAGCTGTAATTAGTAGCTAATATTCATTGTCCCAACTTTCTTCCCTTCCAATCACTCCTTATTCCACTAAAGTATAGCATCTGTGAAATCCCTGAAACTGATAGCAAGGTCGCCAAAACCTTTCTAGGTACCATAACTATTAGCTATTTTCAGTCTTGACCTTGCCTAAAATCAACACCTGACTCAAAATTCAGCACTGCTTACAACCCATTTGTGAAATGCTCTCCTTTCTTAATTTTTTTGTGTTTACATAATTTTCATAGGGTCTTGGACCCTCACATCAGACATGTTGGTTGTTTAATCTTCAAACATTTTTCTTCATACTCTATAAATCATCCCTGGGTGATTTAATTTACATCTAGTAGTCATCTACCATATGCCTGTTGTTGATGCTCAAACCTAACATTCAACTGGACCTTTTCTCTGAGTTCCAGACATTTATATTAAACTATCCACTGGACATTTATATTTGGAAGTCCCAAGCCAATTTAATTTTAACATATCTAAAGCTTTACTGGTCATCATTCCTTCCAAACTGGTCTTTTCACAATAATCATCAAAATGCAAACTGTGAACCTTCAGCTAGCTGCCCACTGCCAGCCTCACAGTCATTCTTAGCATCTTTTTCATCTTCATATCTTGAGCCTAGTCAGTCATTTAGTCTTATCTAGACTAACTCCTTAGTATCCCCCAAATATGAGTCCTTTTCCCCAATTCACAGTCAAGGCACTTGTTTCAGCTGTATTGTTTCCTGCGTGGATTACTTCAATAACTGCGTAACTGGCTTCCTGCCTCTTGTCTTACCCTGTTTCAAATGAAACAGCTCCCACAATGATCTTTGTGAAACAAAAATTCACCTACCATTTCCCACACCCTACAGATGAAAAACAATTTAATTACCATGACACACTGAGCTTCTAAATCAAGCTTCATTCTTTACTGTGTGTAAGATCTTAGGTAAGCCATTGACCATCTCCATTTCCCAATTTTCTCATCTGTAAATTAATAATAATAATATTACCTTTCTTATAGTACTCTTATTGAAATTGCTTAGTACAGAATCTGATACATAGTTGTTGTCATTAATGGAATTGGAATGAGGTTTGTACAAGAAATTGTAGATAAGTTAAATGTTACTTAAAACGTATATTAGATAAGAATGTAAAAAGATCATGTCACCTTTTAAAGAACGAATATCAAAAAAAGTAAACAATGCATCAACAAGAAGTGGGTTTGATTGTAAATGGACATCATTCTCAAATGGAAGCTTTGAGAACAAAAGCAAGGCATTCTAATTAGTAGAAACAGGTTTGAGCTACTGAGACAAGATAGCACAAGGTCAAATTTGAGGAATTGCATTGCAATAGCATTTTCTTCTAGTAAGAAGGAATTTTCGTATAAATAGTGGTCCCATTAAATCCAATAAATGTAGGCCTTTTTTCTCATTTGTACTTCAGAACTGAAGTTCAAATAGTCATATAAAAAGTTCTAAATTAATTAAATCACAAACTCAATACTCATCAAGGCCGGTTGAAGGTGTTTGATTTACTATACTAGACTTTAGAATATTCCTCAAAGCTTCTATGTGAGAATATAACCAATGTGACACAAGATGGTTCTGGCTTTATTCTAAGATACCAACAATCACTTCCTTTTCAAGGTATGAATATTAAACAGGGATATTTCACACAAACTACATATGCATGTAGTTTTTTTTTGCATTTAGTCATATTTTAAATTTTAAAGCCTTCAGAAAATTCAAGGAAATTTCCATATGCACACTCTTTAAATAGTTGTGACACATTCCAGAGTCAAGCAAGAGGTTAAAAAAACAACAAAAAGAAGGAAAACAAAAATAACCCAGTGAGTCCTAAGCAAGGAAAATCTGAAAAGGTCACTGAAAAGCCCTAGGATATAAAGAAACAAGACATTAAAGCCAGTATATCCATTAAACTTAATCAGTGTGGAATACACTTCCTTGTGAAATTGAATAGATCCTTCTTATCTTAATAAAAACAAACAAAACATTTTCACTTTGTTGTCTCTCTGGCTAGCATCACATTTCTGTCATCTCTTTCATAGTCAAAATGTGGTGAGCCTGTCTCCAACTGTTCAAACACTCCATTTCCTAAGCAGATCCATTCTTATACTAGACATTCCTACTTAGTGAGGCATGGCCACAGTCACGTGTATCTTATTTGCTAAAGTTAATATTTGTGCGGTTTTGTTCAGTTTTTATCTTCTTTGACCATTCAAAATCCTTTGACACTATTTTCTCTTCTAATTTTCTTAAAACTCTGTTCTCCCTAATCTTCTAAGAGATTGGATTGTTGTTATTTCCATTATTTTTATCTATTATTTCATAACAATTATTATCCATGATACTTCTATTCACTTCCTTACTCTTTCAGTTTCTATACTTTATTCTGTTTTGGGTTCTTCTTTTTCATGCACATACTCTCTTTCAACAGTTTTATCCACTCCCGTGATTTCAATTATAGTCTTTTTTTTTATCATGTCTGTTAATTTATTTAATTTCTTTTTATCTCAGGATATTATGAGGGTACAAACATTAAGGTTACACTTTATGTCTTTGCCTCACCCAAGCGAGGGTTAAAGACATGTTCTTCCCCCCTACAATGTTCCCCATGTCCTTTAGTTGTGGGTTACCCTCCGATCCCCCTAATCCCTGGGGAATATTACTGCCACATGAGGCCCCTAGTGTTCATCAGTTAGTACCAATTTGATGGCGAGTACAAGTGGAGCCCATTCTTCCGATCTTGTGGTGACTCACTTTGGATAATGGGCTTAAGTTTAATCCAGGAAAGTATAAGAGGTTCTAGATCATTGTCATTTCTTATAATTGAATAATATTCCATTGTATACATATACCAAATTTTAATAATCCACTCATGGATTGACGGGCATTTGGGTTGTTTCCACATCCTTGCAATAGTGAATTGTGCTGCCATAAACATTCGGGTGCAGATGTCTTTATCATAGAATGTTTTGTGCTCTTTTGGGTAGATGCCTAATAGTGCTATTGCT
>CAUYSK010048049.1:0-57672 GCA_963575035.1 Avahi laniger
ACTCTTCCTTGCACAATCAAGGAAAAAGCAGCCATTTCTGATTTACATGGGTTAGAATTAATGTTAACATCTCTTATTATCCTGATTAAATTCAAAATACCAGGGCTGGGGAAAATATACTTATGGTTCTAAACTTAAAGATTTAAGTGGATTATTAAAATTTGGTATATGTATACAATGGAATATTACTCAATCATAAGAAATGACAGTGATCTAGAACCTCTTATACTTTCCTGGATTAAACTTAAGCCCATTATCTAAAGTGAGGCACCACAAGAGCGGAAAAATGGGCTCCACTTGTACTCGCCATCAGATTGGTACTAACTGATCAACACTAGGGTGATCACATGGCAGAAATACTCTCCAGGGATTAGGAGGATTTTTGGGGAGGGCGGTAAATCCACAACTAAAGGACACGGGAAGCATTGTAGGGGGGAAGGTTATGCCTTTAACCCACACTTGGGTGAGGCAAAGACAAAAGTGTAACCATGATGGTTGTACCCTCACAGTACCCTGAAATAAAAAAAAAAAAGAAAAGAAAAGATTCATTAAAAGTTTTGAAAATGAAAAAAAAAAAGATTTAAGTTTATGTTAAGGTTTTGATTCCATTGTTATTTCCGTGAGCTTCATAATTCAAAAAGTTTTTCAAATCAGATCAGAAGCCTAGACACAGGCCTAAGAGTTAAGAAAACGAATCCCTAATCATTTAGCAGCGAGGTGGCATAGCCCTATGGGGCATTAATGTGCCCATTTCGGAAATGGGAAGGAGACTGCCCACTGACACAGGGTTGCAAGGTGAATTGATAATGCCAGGGAAGCACTCTCACTAGGCAAATGTGAATGCAAATGAACAGTGTTACATAAAGATAGAAGGGCTTTATCCAAAAGACAGGTAATCCTCCTGCCCGTGGGGCCGTGTTAAATACTACAGAAGGAATTTGTAGTAGAAAAAAGTTAATTCTGTTTGAATAGGTGCTATATTAATAATAATAAGTGATAATTCTAGATTTTCAGATTTAGGGTAATTATTTTAATTGTATGTTTCACCATCTGGATGACAGTCCTGAGTGTTTAAACAAGTTTTCAATTAGTATTTCGAGGAAGCTCCAAGAAAATTGTTCTCGAAGCATTAAATTCCTGTCCCTTCTTTCATAATAATTTCCTTTTGTTTTCCCTTTTAATTTTAGGTTTTAAAAGACCTGTACCTCTGGCAGAGTGAAAACAGGGACAATGACAGTAAACACAACAATCTGGGAGTGAACGTTGGCGGTGCTACTTGGGTAGGTAAGAGTTTGACTTCTTGGAGTCTTGGTTTCTCCATGGGTCAAACTAGAAAGGACACCTATTCCGTAGGATTGTAGGAAGGATGCAGTATGACATGACACATAAAATTCTTGGCACAGTGCCTGGCACTTGGAAGAAGTTCTGTGCAAATTACCTCTTTTTACCAATGGCAGTAACATTGTTTCGAAGATTGCAAAGCTATTTTGGGCATCCATCTCTGATGATATCCCCACACTGACACTACCAGTTGCAGATTATTCACCCCATTTTACAGAGCTGGAAAACAAAGCTTTGAGAGGTTAAATGATGTGCTCTCTGTCACTTGGTTTCAAGTGTCTCCACGTTAGAGCCAGCCATTCCAATTCCGAGTTTCACTTCTCATACTGAGCTGTGGCGTTTCCCAGTGTAAGTGGGTCACATGAGAGATCTTCATAAGAATAGTTTTGGTGTAAAATTATGTAAAACAGATCAAAAAGAACTCACAAAGTGTTACATTCCTACTGGGCATTATACAAGTCATTACATATTAATAATTTAATCTTCCCAGCTACCATATGGCTTAGTTTTTGCTCTTCCCATTAGTAAATGATGAAACTAAGGTTTAGCCACTGTCACACACAAAAAGGTTTCATGTCCAGATGTCTCTGACTCCCAGCCTGTGTTCTTTGTTACAAGTGTTTAAAGGAAATCAAGAGTGAGGGTCATAGATGAAGGGTGTACCCCTGAAATGAAAACATGAATGCATCTCTTAGTCTCACCTTCCTTTGGGGCACGACAGAAAACATTCGCTGGTAGCACCCGGCAAAAAAAGCAACTATCAACTCGTGAGATGTGGGCAATATAGATATTTTAAGATGCTCGAAAAAGATTTTCTGTAAGGACAGACCTGAGTTTGGAAATGCAAAGCTGAACCTCTCCACACACCAGGGGGGGAAAGATGGATCATCGTTTTTCTCTTGATATTGAGCGATTTGCAATCTAAAAGTGAAGTTGGCTAGGAAAGGGAGAGAGAGATAACAAGGGAAAAAATATTCAATTTGAAGTTGCCTTCAAGGAAAAATGTCACCCAGAAAATGATTTTATCAGGTTTGAAATGCAAATGCAATAAAATCCTTGACATATTTGGATTGGTAAAATAATATATTTTAGGATTGGGCGAAGAGAAGATTTCAGTACAGGCGAAGTTGTACAACTGGCTACAGTCAGGATATAAAAATCACCATCTCAGAAAACAAATAAAATTCCTAACACTGGGTCATGACTATGTAGAAACAAAATATTCAGGCTTCGCTAAACCTTTGTCTGGAACCACATTCCCACTTTCTGTCCCGGAGAGACACAGGGAAAGGAAGATGTCTGAGCAACATAATCCATATTTCTTTGTATCCTCCTGCAGTAGACAACTTTTGGGTGTCTAGTCAACCTACATCACTCTTTTCTGATGACTTTTTGCCACCCTCAGGGGTGGGTTTCTGTTGTCACATGTATGTGAAATGACCTTGATTACTGCCTCACTTTTACTTAATAACATGGATAGATGTTTTTATATAGAGCTCCCCAGGTAAATCCTGTACAGATCCAAGGACAAATACTTTAGCGTCAGTGCACCTAAACAGCAGGTGGTGTAACTCTTTGGAAATCATGAGCCAGCATTTGAGTCCCATAGAGCCAAAATTTCATGGCCGAAGCTGGCCAGTGCCAGAGTGAGGACCCAACTCTTTTTGTAGTCTGACTTTGAAGCTTGGGTAGCGTGAGCCACGCTATGTACAACACAACAGTCAAGAAGCTCTTAGCTACACAGGAAATCACAGAGCGGTGGGGAGGATCTAGGAATTTTCAGAGACACTGAGCAGTGTGGCAATATCAGTGGAGCATGTTATGACCACCAACAAACAAAGCAAAATCAAAGACGCTTCATGTAATAGTGTGCTGTTCCAAATGAGAAAATGACTGGAACGAGAAAGATGACGTGTTTTGTCCTCAGCGTCCCACAAACCTGGTATTGCATATTCAGTTCTGCACAGGATTCTTGAAGAGAAAAGCCGAAACACTGGAATTGTTCAGTAGAAGGTAAGCGGAGTGGGAAGAACTCTGGAAGCTCATCACTGAAAAAAAAAAAAAAAAAGGCTTAAGACGAGTGAGCTTTTTTTTGTTGGGAGGAGAAGCTCGTAGGAATATAATTGTCTTCTTTAATATCAGAACCTCAGTTTATCGGAAGAAGACATAAATGGTGAAACCGTAGGCTAGCTACTAGGACCTGTGGGTAGAAGCCTCAGGGAGACAAAGTTAGGAGCCAGCTCAGAAGCTGTGTTTCTCAAATCTTAGTCATTTTTCTACCACCTTCACTGGATGCGGAAAATCTGTGCTGTTTTTGTCCATTTTTCTTTTAAATTAACATTCTTATTAAATATAAATAAAGGTATTATAAAAGGGTAACATATCATTACCATAAATGGAAAATAAGTCTCATCCATCATAAATAGGAGCAAAGAGTAAAAATAAATAAGATGAAAAGGGAACACTGCTAGGGAATGCCAGCTGTATACGATTGTGTGCCTAAGGTTTCGGGTCTGAGGGTGCTACCTCTTTGTTAAAAAGGAAGATTAGAAAGCATTAGATGTTAAAGACAGTATTGATTATCCTCCTTGACATCTGAAGAAATGAAAGAAAACTCAGAAGGAGTCAACTTTCACTTTTTTATTGTATTTTTTAAATTTCAGAATATTACGGGGATACAAATGCTTCGGTTACATAAATAGCCTTTGTACTGCCCATCCCTGGACAATACTCAATCCCTACACAATGTTCACCGCACCAGCTGGTGTGAGTTTATCCATCTTCTCTTCCCCCCTCCCACCTGCCCGACACCCAGTGAATGTTACTTCCATATGTGCACATAAGTGTTGATCAATCAGTACCAATTTAACGGTAAATACATGCAATGTTTGTTTTTCCACTCTTGCCATACTTCACTTAGAAGAATGGGAATTCATGTCATTTAATGTTTCATGCTATTTGAAATCTTTTTAGAGGTGCATCCCACACTTTGGGAAACATTGACCAGGATGTCCAATGATGGGTCATTTAGGAAATAGGAAGCTTCAAGTTGAACAAATTTTCCAGAGACCAGAGTCAGCAGGGATGTTCGTGGGGCAGTCACCTGGTCACCAATTAGCTTTGGACCTAGAGCAGTAACGATTCTGTGATTTATCTGAGTTGGGTTTGCTGTGGAATACCTGGTCCCTGCCTCCACCCAGTCCTGTGACGGGGGCTCCCGGTGTAAACCACAGGGCTGCTCTTCGGCATCTGCGTGTTCAGTATGCACCACGACTAAAGCTTCCCATTTCCTGAGACAAATGCGAGAGGGGCCATTTGTGCTCTGGCTGGCAGGCATACAAATCTGGCTGTGCGGCACTCGTGATAGTTCCTCATTTCTCAGTGTCACGGGGGATCTTGTCTAACTTGCATTGTTTCATTTTCCTAGCAATGTAGTAATGATTTCCTACTGATTGAGTGGGAACCAGCGCCAATGTGCACCTGCTCCGGCCGTGAGGAGCCCCGTGGGCCACTTTCCAGAGGGGCGGGTGGCACCCAGGAAAGGGCGGTTGGCCTTTCCACTTCTTATGCATAAAATAAGAATAGACAAAATGACAAAGGCCAAATATAACATATTGGAGAATAGTGTGAGCTTTGCAACCAGGGGTAGCTGAGCTCTGATACTGGCCTTGCCATGTATAGCCATGTAAACTTAGGTGATTTGACCTCTTTAAATGCCAATTTCTTCACGAATAAAATGAAGTTAACAAAATAACAAGTCATAAGACCCTTAACGAGAAATGACTGAGATAACTCGAAATAAGTGCACATAAAACTTCTACTTTCCCTTTTCCCTTCACAATATACTGGTGTTGCAAGACAGAAGGTATGAGCAGGAATGAGCCATGAGTTTGCCTGGCCTTCAGCTCATCTGTGTGTTGTCACTCCCAAGGACGATAGGGCTTGGGATTATGGGAAGGTGTGTTGTATAGACTTTGGGGTAATTGGGGCAAAGAAAAAAACTAGCCCTTTGTGCAAATTGTTATAGCACATATTCATTTATTTAGCCAATATTTTTATTGAGTAACTGCTACATGCCAGGCATGGTATTAGGCTGTGAGGATTGATTCATTGGCAGAAAAGATAGCACTGTCCTTGTGCTTATGGAGCTTACGATCTACTGGGATGGAAGACTCACCCTAATTTAGTAAAAATACATGCCGTGAGTGTTACAAAGAAAAGTAGCAGGCACAATGGGTGCCTATTACACAGAGATCAAACAAAGTCTTCAGAGCCAGGAAATTTTTTTAGGAGTGGGCAGTTTTTAATCCAAGCCCTGAATAATAAATTGAGTTGGCTAAGTGGTAGGGAGTGGGGAGAGAAAAAAAGGCTGCCTCCTTGGAGGAATAAGTTCAGCATGCCCTCAAAGAGAAGCCAAATGTTCATTTTGCTAATTAAGTACATCTTCTAGAGCAAGTATTTAACATTATCATTTCATGAGAAAAAAGGACTTTTTAACGCCAGAAGAATAAAGGAGATGCTATCAGATTAATATCAGCCCCTTAAATTGAATACATTTAGTGTTGAAAGTAATTCACTTTGACTCATTTTTACATAAAACTGCATCTGTGACCACCATAGGTTCCTAAGAGAGGTAAAGAGAGGGCAAAATCGCTCTTACTAAGTAGAGCTTTGGGCCCCATATCAATAACTTATTTTCTCCCAGCGAGATGACCCAGAAAACAGTGAACAGGAAAGACTTGCATGCGTTCACTCACTCATTCATTCAACAATCACTGAGCTCTACTATGTTCCAGGCATTCTGCAAGACAGTGGTGGGAAGAAACATTCACAATGCCAGCTCCCATCAAACTCAAAGCTGAGCAAGGGATACATGGAAATCAAATATCCATATACATACGAAATTATAGCATCATAAGTGCCATGAGGGGCAATTCAATGGGGGCTATTTATTAGGGGGTTCGATGGAGTCAGACAAAGCAAAGAAAGGGTTGCCAAGGAAGAGACTTCCCTTACCCAGATTCAGACAGCCCTCGGCAGCCCACTCCTGCTTTCTTCTACTGGCCCCTTTGTCATTTTCTCTTGATCTTCTCAGGAGGCCGTCTTCAGAAGGGAAGGAAAGTTCTCTCCATGCCCCTTACATGGTGATTGTAAGACAGGAGGGAAGATCTGTAGAAAGTAAATCAAAAACAAATTCAAAATCCAAGAAGGCATACTTCCTGGAATAGGACAAGTATTTAACTATTTATCTCATCCCACTGGAAATTTTATCCTTCCAACATTATCAGATCTTTTCTTCCTGCTGGGGAGGAGTGAAAGTTGAATGTATTTATGGAGAGGATGATGGGTGAGAGGAGGAACTCTAGAGAAATTAAAGTATGGCATGAACAAATCACTCATCGCTTAATCAATTAATTTATGTATCCATTGGCTTATTAATGCTCTGATAAATGTATCTTTTATCACAAACTTCCTATAATTTTAAAACTGGAATTTTTAAATCATTGATGCAAATAAAGCTGAGCATTTATACTAGGTTCAGAGGTTGAAAACAATTTGATTTGGAGTTAGGAAAGTGTACATTAGTATGTAGGCAATGTAGAGTCATTGAAGGATTTTAAGCACATAAATAACATGATTAACTTATTCATTTATTCAGTTAATCAACCATCAAGTATGTATTCAATACCTATTATACATGGGGTACCTTGTTTATTTTTATTTTTTTAAACAAAAAATCAGTATATACAATTTCATAAGGAATATGAATATAGGTTTTTTAATAGTTTGACTCTGATGTGCCCATGGTATGGTTTTCTTAGCATTTATTTTATTTATGGTTTGATGGTGTACTTCTAAGTACAGGCTACTATTTTTTCATTGATTTTTAAAAATTTTTCTATTTTTCTCTTCAAATGTTTCTTCTACTCCATTCTCTTTCTCTTCTTCTTTTAGGACTCCAATTACATGTATGTTGGATAGTTTGATATAATCCCACAAACAGATCCTGGATTCAATATCTTCCCTCCTTCATTTTCTTTTCATTCTTTATTTCTTGTTGTGCTTCAGTGCAGACAATTTTTATTGACATGTCTTCAAACTCACAGATGCTTCTGCTGTGCCCATAGAATGATTTTTTTTTCTTTTTTGGTATTGCATTTTCAGATCTATTTTTTTTTTTTTATACTTTCCATTTCTCTGCTAGAATTTCCCACCTGTTCATGTGTGTTGTCCACCTTTTGCACTAAATGCTATAACATATTTATTACAGTTATTTTAACATTTTCCTGGTAATTCTTACATTGGTAGCACCTACAGATCTTATGTTGGCTATTTTTACCCTTGATGATGAATCACATAATTCTGCACATATGTGTGAGATACAGGTATATATACATTGTGTGTAAAAAAAGTAGAAACTTAAGAGGATAATATTTGCCCTTGTAAAATGCATGTCTCTTCCATTGTCAGGTTGCTAGAATTGAGGCTCAGTCAGTATAATCCAAGTTGAGCTCGTCTAGGTTTTCTCATAGTGGCAGTTAGATTAAGTTTACCACTGGCTTAAATATTTTCAGAGTGGAATCAAGACTTTGCCTTCAACCACTCTGTACTTAACAGACCAGCCACTGGCTTTGGTGGTCGTGGACAAGCTGTCTTTTCAGCCCACGGGGGCTTTCTCTGCCTCGGGTGATTTCTCCCCAGCATACCGTCCTGCCCCCAGCTTCACAGGGCTACTGCCAACTTTGTGATGCAGAGTAAAACCATACTGTCTACAGTCATATCCAATCCCAGCATCAAATAGGCACAAGGAATGAAAAGCTGAGCTGGACAGTGAAAGTAAAGGGATATTTCTAAGAGATGGTGTCATTTCAGCTGAGACCAAAGGAGAAGTACGAGGTAGCCAGGAAAAGAAAAAATGTGTTTGATCATCTGTAGGCTCTCATGACCAGAACAAACTAACTGGTTGAATCATTTAATTATTACTATGTTCCCGGTACACTTCTAAGTTTATTTCCTCCTTACAACAACCCCATAAGATGGGTAGTATTATTACTATTATCTCCATTTTCTGGAGGAGCGAAGCGATGCACAGAGAAGTCAAATTACTTTCCCAAGGTCACACACCTAGTAAGCAAGGGAGAGAGGCATTAAACCCTAACAATGTGGTTCAGGGACTCTGCTCTCAATCACTGTGCTAAACCAACACTTGCTGTGATTACACGCAGTTTAGCACAGAGACAGGCAGTGGCCTGTATTCCAGCTCAGGATTTAGTAGGATTTTCTGGGTGACAGTGTCAGACAAGAAGGGCCAGAGAGTAAGAAAACGGGGCTGAACGGGCAAGGAAGGAGTATCCCCTGGTAAGGAAGGACATAGTGGGCATGCCATGGAGGTCCAAAGGGAGGCTTGGTAGGAAGTAAGAAAGGGAGGAAGTACCTGGAAACAGCATTCAAACATTGCCGCAGGCTGATACACCTGAGTTGAGCTATATTTGAAGCTCCTCTGGTACCTGTTCTCAAATTCCACCTGTATACAGGTGATCTCAGTCTTGATCATTTCTCTCACTTTCTGGTCTACATATCTGACTGTTTTCTAGACTTTTTCCATCTGGAATCTTCCCAGGTAACCCTGTTTTAGAGCAGGTATTGTAGGAATGTGAAGTTCCCTTCTTCCTTTTTCTCCTCTCTTTCTTCTTCACACAGTGGATGAGCATTTACTACTTACAAGACCATGTGTTTTCTTGTGCTGGAACAGGCATGAAAGCGTGGGGTTGGTAGTTACAAACATGGATCACCTACACATTCACGCCTCAAAAAGCTTACAGTCCAGTGGAAAAAAATAACTTTCACCCTGAACTAATTGTTTTCCATCAGAGAAGTCTTGAGAAGTTGCTGTGTGATGTCAGAAGATTAGGAGCAAAAGATTTTTTTTTCTTTTCATATAGCACTCAAATCAGAAGAAAGCTCAGAAATAATTTTGTCTTTTGCTTCAGAATGCTGTGCTCTTCCCAGAGTTTCTGGATATATAACAAGTCCTGTCTGAAAAATTAGATCTGTGATAATATAGAAATATAGTCACTATCACTATGATTAATGAAATATAAATCAATAATAATAGCTAAGACTTACATAGCATTTACTCTTTTCCAGTGACCTTTTTTTTTTTATTTCAGCATATTATGGGGGTATAGATGTTTAGGTTACGTATGTTGCCCTTGCCCCGCCCCTCCCCCCCAAGTCAGAGTTTGAAATATGTCCATCCCTCGGGTGGTGCGCATTGCACTCTTTGTCTATGTATATACCCGTCCCCTCCCCCTCCCCCCTCTCCCTTGCCCCCTGCCCAACATCCAATAGATGTTATTCTTACATGTGCACTTATGTGTCGATCAGTTAATACCAATTTGATGGTGAGTACATGTAGTGCTTGTCTTTCCAATCTTGGGATACCTCACTTAGTAGAATGTGTTCCAGCTCTATCCAGGAATATACAAGAGGTGCTATATCACCATTGTTTCTTAAAGCTGAATAGTACTCCATGGTAAAGTTGATTCCAAATAGAAATTCATTTGCTGTTTGCTTCCACCTCATGAGAGAGGGTACTATTATTATCCTACCTTGTAGAAGAGAATACGGAAACCTGGGGATGCAGTTTGTCCAAATTCACACAGCTAGCAAGTGGCAGACATGAGATTTGCACCCAGATGGTATAATTCTGGAGGCTGTGATTTTAACCTCTGTAAAATGTTTTATTTATAGATAATAAAACTATTGAACACATAGAAGTTGTATTTCCTTTATCTTCCAATAACCATTTTAAAAAAGTATTTGAGTGCTTGAAAAATGTTTTGGCATTTAAAAAAAAGTATGCACACTCAAAAAAATTGGTTTCCACAGATTACTCTCATTTTATAGATAAGTAAATTTAGAAGGGAAGTGACTTTCCCAGGATCGCAAAGTAAGATAGCAACAGAACCTGGATTAATATAGAAAAATGTTGATACCTTAGGCTCTGAGACAGGGACAGCAGATTTAAATCCAGGTCAGTCACTTATTAGTTCTGCAGGCTGAGGCGTGTGGCTCATTTGCTCTCAGCGTCCATGTGTCCATGTACAATGGGAATGGCATTATGTCAACCTCAGGGGTTGCCACCACAATCAATTCAGACAATGTATCTAAGTTGCCTAACACAGTACATACACATTGTACCACCTGTGCTGTTACTGTTGTTGCTGTAATTATATTATTTTAATTCACCCAGAGCCCTTCAATTTAAGTCCAGTGGTCTCTCCAATATACCTCATAATAGTTCAGGCAAAATGGTCTGCTCATGTGGGAGTGTGTTCCCCCAGACTTCTAGTCTCCATCACTAGAAGCACCTCTTATATCCAAACACTAAAGTTGGCTCAATGACTTCTCATCACCATTTTTAAAGTAACCAGTAAGCCCTTCAGAAGGTTCTAGCTTTCCTGCTGATTTATCACGGGGTTTTTTTTGTATAAATTCATGGGGTACAAGTATATATTTTGACAGTCCACAGAAGTCATCTAAAATAAAATACCAATGTACAGATTCTAGGATGAGAATTTATTAATGTCAGCTAAAGACCTTCATCAGCATATGCTCAGATGAAAAATAAAAATAAAAGGAAGGACAAAGAAATAAGAGCACGAATAATAGGAAATGCTGGCTCTCTCCACGTAGTGGCTGAGAGAGGACTGAGCACAGAATTCTGTATCACAGCACAGAGAAAACTCACCTTGGGATCCGAACGACATCCTCCCTGTCCAAAGAGGCCCGTCACTCTTCGAATGGTGGTGAAAGTACGTCCCAGCTCACATTCGAGCCTTCGGCACTTGGAACGTGCAACTGCACTAGTCTGCTCATCTGTGGGCAGAGGTAGTTCAATATCCTCCGCGGATGTCTGATTTTTTAAAACAATTTCCTACCCACTTCAATATTTGCCACGTTTTCTCCTCAGCTTCTTTCTGGCGTCATTTTTGCTGCTCTCTTTCCTTCTTGGGTTTATGAAGACATCCATCCTGCTCAAGGAGATTGTCAATAAAACTCGCCTGTGCGATACTGTAGTCACCCAAGAACAACGCTCTGCCTGACCTAAGTTTCTGCCGAGTTGACAATACCTGTGTTTCCACCTTCCTCTACCTCTAGGATTTCAGATGTTGGGAAGCGTAATTTTTTAAATGGTAAATGATTAAATCTTCCTGTAATGAGAGGCTTCTAGGAGAAATATTTGGCAGGCAATGCAGACTTTGCTTCAGCAAACGCTGCCGTCACACCGAGTGGGACAGATCCATGGTCCTTCCTAAGCCATTTGGGCAGAACTTTAGGGTTTGAATGAGCCTTTTAGAGAAACGGCACAGCTTGTGTGTGAACTGGCAATAAGCATCTAGTCCGTTGTGCTGCCCAGTATCTCTGCTCTTTCCTCTGGTTACAGAATCTCTCTTTTCCTTTGGCAAAATCCCCCACCCCGTCCCCTCCCTGTTCTTAGCCAGTAAGACGGCCAGGTGGCTGCAGCTGACTGAGAGGTGAACACTATCCTCCCAGACAGGAGGGAGGACGTGACCCAAGAAGGGCCTATTAAGGATTGGTAAGACCACCAGGAAAGAAGAATTCTCTTCCTCAAAGACTGTAAGGTCTATGTAAGTCTGGAACTCTTCGCTCCCTTGAGTGAGTCTGGTTTAGAAATAAACCAACAAAGAGAAAAGCAGAGAGAGAAGTAGAACAAGAGAGAGAACTGGTGACATCATTTAAGCCCCTGCGATAAGTTACACTTAAATCCAAAATCCAGTCCCTTATAAAACATTTTCAGTTGTATGATCCATTAAAATAGCCTCATACCCATCCCCCACTCCCCGCCCCCGCCACTCCTGCTCTGGTTGTTGCTCAGTGTGGTCTGCAAGTTGCGGTTCAGAAGTACAGCAGGAAGGCCGCTGGTCTGGGAGTCGGGAGAGCTGAGTGCTAACTCTTGCTCTGCTACTGACTGACTTGCGCTATTGTGGCCGCGGCGGCCCCGCCAGGCACCTCCGTCTTATGTCATCTCATCCTTTGCTTGCGAATGGATAGGGTAAGAGTGGGGATCGTAGTCAGGCAGCGTAATTTCAAAACGTGGCTCCTCCATGTAAGATTTGAGTGACTTTGGGCCGGAAAGAAAACGCTATCTTTCAAATTCTTCACCTATAAAAAGATGAAGAAAATAGTAATTAACGTAAAGTCTTTAGCATGATGTCTAGTATATAGTGAGTCTCAATACACGTAAGCTAATATTATTACCTTACTGGGACTTGGGGGATCAATAAATAATTAAGACTTATCAGATGTTGCATGTATAAGCCCAGCCAAGCAAAGCGTGTGTGCATGTGTGTGTGCGCGCGAGACAGAGAGAGAAAGAAAAAGAGAAAAAGAGAGAGAGACAGAGAGAGAGAGAGACAGAGAGAGAGAGAGAGAGAGAGTCGGCAGCCGCGCCACCTGGATTCAGAGTGCACAGACTGAATGCCATCTCTGATCCCATTATTGAGGGATCATTGGACTGATTGAATCTTTCTTATTTTCTATTGCTTTTCCTCTTTTTCTCCTTTTTTCCAATAATTTATTAAGATATACAATGTGTCAAGCATTTTGCTAAGAATGAGGTATAAAATAGCAACACTGTACTCTTATCTTTCCCTCCTGGACTTAATATTTAATGTGGCCTTTGAGACCATCTGCCCTGGAACCACCACACACATCTCTGTCACAGGGAATTCAGCCTGAGCTCTTGTAAAGTGCTTGTCTGTGTCGTCAATACTTCCCCCTCCCCTTCCAGCATTTTCTGGAAAAAAAAAAAAAGCAGGAGGTAACAAACCTTGCAGGAGCCAGTGGAGTGTGGAGACGGATGCATGCATTTTCTAAGCTCGGGTCATTGGAATTGCAGAAGCAATTGGTAGCTACCTCTGGGAGTAGACCGCACTTTCTTTATCTGGGAAAATTAAAACAGATATAACCAAAAAGGCGTCACTGCAATTGTCCCAGATTTCACACTACAAGCCAGATCGGTTGTGCCTGGGTCTCTCTGTGACAAAGGTACGTTATAAACCAAGGGCTGCGCTTGCTCCTCATCCCTCCCCCGTTTATGCCTTGCTGCACTGCCAGGTGCCCGTGATGGAGATGTGATTGCAGTTGCACAGAAGGAAATATTTTAAGATCTGCCAAAACCCTTAGCTCAGAACTCACTTTTCCAAGCAACCTGTCTGAGCATGGTGACGGCGGTGAATTATTGAGATTTTAGAGGGTTCACCAGGAGGAGTGTGTCACCGGGAGGGTGAGGCTGGAGGCTGCAGCTGGAATCCTGTTGCCTTCCCCGCTTCAGATACCTGCTGGGCTGCAGATTCAGTGTCTCCTCTGGGATCTGTCTCATGAGCCTGCACAGGAAGGGCGGAATGGCATCGGGCGGGGGGTAGCCGAGGATTCAGGGCATCACATTTATCTTTGACGGTGAAAAGCAAGACCTTAACAGATTATTATCCACATACATCTGGCTTCGAGTCTCAGGAGCGGGGTTTGGTAATTAAAACGTATGAGGTCCACCTTTAAATACCACAAATAGATCCACCTCCTTCCCATGTGAAAACAATGAATCGTAATGCCTACTCCTTGTTCCGTGTTCCGTGCATGTGTGCAGCTAATGCTCACAACGGTCCTATGAGGTAGGGGCTATTTTTATCCCTCAGACACAGGGAAATTGAGGCACAGAACATAAAAAATTGCATAAAGTCACACATCTGCAAAGAGTAGAGCTGGGATTCAAACCAAAGTACGCAGGTTCTCAAGCCTGCACTCTGTGCGCTGTGCTGCATTGCCTCCCGCTGACGGTGATGATGAAGGCAAAGGTGATGATGATGATGATGGCTGCCTATGCTAAGTACTTGTCTGCCTTATTTTGTTTATTCTACTTCAAAATCTCTATAATTCCATGGTTTTATTCCCATTTCACAGTTGTGTAAAATGAGGATAAGAGAAGTTAAATGATTTGCACGGGATAACACAGTTAAAAAGCAAAAACGAAAGAAATTAGTATTGGGACTCAGACCCAAGTCCCTTCAACTCCAGGATCCGTGCTTTCCAAACTACAGCGTGTTGACTGCAGGGAGCCGTCTGTGTCTACCAGGTAGAAAGGGCAGGACCTTCCCGAATCCTCACGTTTCCAAATACCGCCAGCGCGACATTCAATATTCCTCATGAATGCCACGAAGTGAGGCTGAAGAAAAGCCATTGACTCCTGCAGAAAAAGGAATTGTAAAAATAAAATGAAATTCCCCCACGAAACTCGTTTCTGCCTAAGAATCACCGCTTTCTTAAATCCTTGCCGTTTCTCATCGTTTTCAGCCCCTGGACTAGCAGCGGAGTCTCCAGTGGGGACCTTTTCTTTCACAGAGTAACAAGCTGTGGTCACTTTCGGCATAACAGGGTGTGAACCCTGGCAGGATGTTATGGAGGGAGGCCGAGCCCTCCCGCTTAGCCGGACGCTTGTTCCTGCAAACCAGCTTCAGGAAAGCACAGACGATGGCACAGCATGTGCCTTTGACGTTGCTCATAAATAGAGACATCACACATTTTGAACCTGTGAATAATGACAATGACAGCATTAGCTCTTATTTAGCGGAAGAAACTGCGGTCAGGTCTCCCCGCCTTTGGCCTACCTACCATAGATGGTTGAATAAAATACCTGCTACTGTTCTTCTTCTGAAACATTTCAGTCACTCTGGGCTTCTCCCTGCTCTTCTGACATGCCAGGCCCTCTGGCCTTTGCGCTTGCTGGCCCCACTGCCTGAAGCCCGATCTTCAAATATCCACATAAGTGGTTCCTTGTCATTGTTCAACCTCTGCTCATATTTTGCCTTCTCAATAAGCCCCCTCTGATCAACTCAGGCACTGCCTATTATTGTCCTCTGTTTTTGCCTTTCATAAAACTTCATACTAGGCCAGGTGCAGTGGCTCACGCCTGTAATCCTAGCACTCTGGTAGGCCGGGGCAGGTGGATCTTTTGAGCTCCGGAGTTTGAGACCAGTCTGAGCAAGAGCGAGACCCCAACTCTACTAAAAAAATAGAAAGAAATTGGCTGGACAACTAAAAATATATAGAAAAAATTAGCCGGGCATGGTGACGCATGCCTGTAATCCCAGCTACTTGGGAGGCTGAGGCAGAAGGATCGCTTGAGCCCAGGAGTTTGAGGTTGCTGTGAGCTAGGCTGATGCCATGGCACTCTAGTCCGGGGAAAATAGTGAGACCCTTTCTCAAAAAAAAAAAAAAAAAAGAAAAAACAAAAAAAAATCATACTAACTAGATTTATATTATTTATGTATGTTTGCTTGCTCATCATGTGCATTTTCTTCTGAAAAAGACAGCTCTTTCCCCATCTTCCTCACTGCTAGAAAAAGACAATGCCTAGAACAGAGATGGCAGAAAGAAGACATTCTGTAAGTGTGCATTTAATAAATAAAGAGTATGAGACATATTTTGTTTCCTATTATTGATGAAGTGTAGTCATTATTCCCCCCCTCCTTTGTAGTGGACTTTGGGAATGTTCTACTGAAAACCTCAAATCAGTGGTGAGCTTCTGTTTTGACTTTAACACCCAACTCCCTACTTCTCATCGCCTGAGACAGCCCAGTGGCTGTGTTTTGTGGCATAGATACCCTTTCCCTTCTTTTTCTCCTGATGTTTCTGAAATTCCCTGTTCATCAGGAAACATACTCTCCTCTCTGCTGATTTTATCTTGACTTCATCGGTCACGAGACTCTCGTACAAGTTGTGTCATTCGGATAAACTTTGTGAATTTCTTTGAAACTTGGCTCAAGTGAATCCTCTAACACATACTCCTCCAGAAAACTTCTACTGGGTTCCTAGAGTACCAGCCTTGTTCTCGTTCTCTTTTGAATGGCAGCTTGCCAGGGGTTGCTAATTGCCCCTGGTCTAGTCTCTATAGAGGGAAGGAGACAGAAACGGTTCATGTTTAAATATTATTTTTTGAATGGTGAAACACACTTCTGGAATTGAAAACTTCCCATTTGAAGGAGAAATCTAATAGTTGCTGTTTTTAGTCCCATTGCTTAATGAGGTGGCAGCCTGGTCCTTCCATTTGGATGATTTAACCCTCTGGGACTAGATGGGGCCATCAGGATATCACCGGTGGCACGGATGAAAGCATGCAAAGCAGGGTCTTGTCCATCAGGCATCTGTCTTCCCGTGAGGCTTTTGCAATATTCAATGGATCTTCACACATTTCTTCTCTTTTCTTGGAGAAGGTAAACAGCGGGGCTCAACTTAGACACTCTGTCCTTAAAAGGCTGCACGTTCAGAATGCAGAAAATATTCCATCCTATGCATAGCATGCGAAGGGCAAAGAGTGTCTCACATCTGCAATAACAATAGACATCTGCAGTGCAGCCCCTTATTCTGACTGGTGGTAATGCACCTCTCTATATTTGTGTTGGGGAAATACTTGAAGGCTGCCACCACTTTCCACGAGCAGTCCTGTTCCCCTTCTCAGAGGTGAATTCTATAAACAATTTAGCACGTGCATGCGTGTGTATGTTGGTGTCCGTGCGTGTGAGGGTATGTGATATGAGGAGATGAGGAAATGAGGACACTAAATTACAGAGTATTTTTTGAAGCAAACAAAATACACTAATAATAAATAGTGTTAGAAAGATTTTTCTCAATGTCAGGCACTGTGCGAAGTGCTTTATCTATATTATTTTCTCACTTAATTCTCACCATTACCCTATGCAGAAAGTACCGTTCTTGGAAATGAAGAAACAGGCACCAAGGGATCAGGTAGCCTCCCTAAGGCCACACTGCTGACAAGCAGAAGATCCAGGTACAGATCTTGACAGAGTTGCTAGAGCCAAATCTCTTAATCGGAATTTCATCCCTAGTCAAGATCATAAGGCATGTAAAATTTTTGCATTGTGGTTTTATTTCCTTTAACTTTATAATTAAGTGTGTTTCCTTAATGTTATGATCAACATTATTTTTGAAAACTGTGTACCTTTTAATTGAACAGATGTGTCACAATTTCCTGAACTACCCTCATGTTGAATGTTACAATAATGAACTAGCTTCTATGGAGACCTGGCCGAACAGAAATTGCATATGCATTTTTTTCATAGCACTTATAAATTTCTGAAAGGACTCCATGACACCCCTCATCTAAAACATACAGTAGATGATGACTGAGTTTCTTTATTCTTTAAGGTTAATTTTTATTTACACATTCAACAACTATTCCTGATAGGCAGGAAATAGCTGGGCAGATGGATGAATCGGACATGGTCTTCACCTTCACGGGGCCCCAAGAGTATGTTCACATAGAGTTACGACAGCCCCTTGCAATTCTGAAATGTTATGAGCTGCCACGCTACTCCAGCTATACCAAACTACAGTTATCTGTCTCCTTCTAACTTACCCAGACAGTTTAACACGTCACTGTTTTCAAACTCATCCCTGTGTAGTAATCTTCCTCTCCCCATGTGTGTCAGGCATGTCTTTAAAGTAAGGATGGTGCTGTCCACACTTCTGGTATCTCTATCCAGAATTTCATCCAGAAGTGGGCACAGAACACTCGCCTAGTGGATATTCTTTGAGCATCTTCAGTAAGTCTGGAACAGAGAAGAAAATCTGAAAGACATGGATTCAAATCACCACGACTCTGCTTACTAGCCGTGTGACCTTAAGTGAGTCAGTTTACCTGTTGGGTCTTCATGTTTCTCATCTGGAAAATAGGAAAGCCAATCTCTGTCCCGACGCTTGTTTGATAATTAGAGATCTAGGACGTTAAGTGTCTATCACGTAGGAGGCTCTTTGGAAATCTGCATGCCTTTTCTCTCTGAGTTCTCCGCCACTGGTTGGGCCAAGTCAAGAGGTATGAGGACGTGTTTCTCTGCCTGCAGCCCCCAAATGGCCCCTTCCCTGAGCTGAGCTCCAGACAGAGAGCGGTTTTTCCCCCAAGTCTTCCAGTCTCTGCCATCTGCACAGCCAACTGTTCTCTGACTGTGAGCTTCTCGCTTGCAACCCCGCTGAGCAGGTGTGGCCGACGCCTGCCTCCTCTCTGCTTTGCAGGCGGAATCTGATTGTGTTTGACAGGCTGCTCACAATGGAGACGAAACGATGAATTGGATTAAATGCTCTTTGTTTAGACTTTATTAGCCAAAGATGCTGCTGCATAATTAATTGGAGAATAAGCTGTAATCTCACATGGAGGCAGAGGCTCAGCCCCCTGAATCACAGCCCTGCTTGTGTGCAGGATGACGGAGGTGAGGAGAAGGAGGTATTCTGAATTTATGAGTGGTCTCTGAGGAAGAAATGGACGTAGATGAAGAAAGAAGAGGACCATTGTCTTAGTCTGCTCGGGCTGCTACAACAAAATATTATAGACCGGGTGGCTTAAACAACAGACATTTATTTTTCACAGTTCCGAAGGCTGGGAAGTTCAAGGTCAAAGTGCTGCAGATTTTCTTCCGTGAGGGCTCTCTTCCTGGTTTGCCAGTGGCTGCCTTCTCGCTGTGTCCTCCCATGGCAAAGTGAGAAAGGGCTGGTGCCTCTGCCCCTTCTTTTAAGGACACTAATCCCATCAGAGGGTCCCCACTTTCATGACCTGACCTAAACCTAATTACCTTACAAAGGACCCACCACCAAATGTCATCACATGGAAGGTTAGAGCTTCAACACATGAATTTTCAGGGGTCACAAAAATTCAGTTCATAACAACCTTAAAGATGGATCTTGCATGCAGACCTTCATCCATCCATTCCACATTTACAAGCTGGGTCACCGTGGTGCATTGCTCAATCGAAGATTTGGTTTCTTCAGTTATAAAATGGGAGTATTATATAAAGTTGTTATGAGAATACCTGGAGGTACGCACTTCATACATGTTAGCCAATATAAAATAATTATAAAATTTTTATCATTATAAGAATTATTATTAAAGTTTACAACTTACAGAGAAGAACCCAGAGGACCAACCATTCTCAAGGAGCTCATGTTGGGCTTCTGAGATAGTCCTCTGATATCTTAAAATAATAGAACCCCAGAAACTTCTGGGAACTTGTGATCCTATCCTCTGATTCCATCTAAATTATCCTAGGGAGGAGCAGTGCCTCGTCCAGAAAGCAACAGCAGTCCAGTGGCAGCAGAGAAATGTTTAAGTGAGCTGGTCTCTGCTTTATTCATATTAATGCAGAGCAAGTGTCCCGCAACAGTGCAAATACTCTTTCTCCCTTTTCATGTCGTCTCATTAAAAATACAAGTACAAGCAAAGACATTTAAAAGGGTTTTAATTCACCCATTTTTCCAAGCTCATTAATCTAAAGCTTTCTTAGTTTAACAATTTTTTTAAAAAGAACTTTTCTCAAAAAGTTAAAAAAAAAAAAAAGAACTTTTGCAATGAAAGAAGTTGAATCTGCCTAACATGTGGCTGAGATGGGTAGTCACGACTCCTTCCCTATTTTTAAGTATCTCCCCCAGCTCATTTCCCTGATAGCTGAAATTCCTGTTTCTGATAGCTGCCCTTCTTCCTTGACACACAGTAGACATGCAGCAACCGTATGTTGAATTAAAGAGTAACTCCTAGATTCTGCTTGGGCCGGTGCCATCCATGTGTCCAGCTGCAATCTCCCTTGAGTCCACATTTACAGTAGCGCAGCTGTATCTGCTTTGTTTTGGATAGTGTTTGCAAGGCATATCCTTTCCATGCTTGTACTTTCGACATCGGTTTATCCTTACATCTAAGGAATTTTTTTGTAAGTATAATATCCATATCTATCTATCTACCCATCTAACCTATTCTAACAATCTTTGTCTTTTAATTACACTAATTGATCTATTTACATTGAATATAATTAATGACATATTTGTTTAACTCCACCATCTTAATATTTGTTCCATTTATTCTATGTCACTTTATCTCTTTTTTCCTGACTTTTACTGGAGTATTTTTGTTATGCCACGTCCCCCTCTTTTGATATAATAAGTATGCATACTTTTACTACTCTTTCAATAATTGCTCTGGAAATTATAGCATGCATCCTTAACTATAGTCAAATATGAGTTGCTATTTTCATTCCTTTCCTGATGTTAGAAACTTTGTGTATTTTAACTCCATTTACTGTCTGTCTCTCCTTTTGTTATATCATTGTCATATATATTAACTCTACATATAATTTAAATCACCTAAGAGAATACGATCTTTCCGTAAGTCAATAGATACACATTTTCACACACACACATATATATATATTCAAACTTTCGCATCCTTCTTCATTTCTTCCTGCATGTCCACGCTTCATCTAGAATAATTTTTCCTGAGCCTAAAGAAGTCTTTTTAAGCATTTCTCTTGGTATAGGTCCACTACAAATTATCTCAGGTTTTGTTTTTCTGGAAATATTCTTATTTTGCCTTCACTTTTGAGTTACATCCTGGATATATATGTAACATTTTAGGTTGAAAGTTACTTTTTTTTCAGTGCTTGTACATTCTGGTTTCCATCTTTTCCTGAGAATCAGCTATTGTATTTATTATTGTTTCTCTGAAGATAATGTAGATTTTTTTTCTCTTTTTTAAAGATTTTATATCTTTGTTTTCAATGGTTTTACATAATGTGACCTGGTGTGGTTATTTGTATTTATCTTACTTGAGTTTGTAGTGCTTTTTGAATCTGTGGGTTTATATCTTTCATCAGTTTGGGGAAATTCTTAGTCATTTCATTAAATATTGCCTCTGTCACTTTCTGTCTCTCATCCAATTATGAAACCCCAGATAGATGTATGTTAGATCAAAATCTTAGGTCTCATATACCACTTTTATAGATTTTTTTCTACCCATCCTGTTTTTTCTCTGAGCTTTTGTCAGGATGCTTTCTACTGGCATCCATCTTCTAGTCCATTAGTACTTTCTTTCCATATGACTGATTTGTGATTTAATTATTATAGTGTTAATTCCATTTTTTTCCATTTTTTTTCTTAAATTTTCCTTAAGATAATTTCTCTATATTCCAGTTAATTTGATAAATTCTCTATTTTGTCATTTATTTCTTGAACATCTTAATCAGAGTTATCTTTCAGTCCATATCTGACTTACTATCTAATACCTAAATCATTTCTAGTTCTATTTCTCATCTGTTTTTCTATCAGCCTCATCTCTTATGCTGGGTGACTTCTGGATGAATTTCAAATATATGCCATACAACATACATTTGAAAAAACTGTAAAGGATTTGCACTGAAGTATTTCTTTAGCTTCTAGAAGGAAGTCCAAGTAGGAGCAGATCAGCTTGGTGCAATCAAAAATCCTGATAATTCTAAGGATGTTCTAGTCTGTAGGAACATTTCTATTTCCATTTCAGCTCCCCTCACAGGATGTGGTCCTGCACTGTCCCAGCTGAATGCCTGCCATGTCTATAGAGCTATCCACTCTGATGAATCCTAAACTTCATTCCTTACTTCCTGTTTACCTTTGGTTAGATTCACAGCCTCCCAGCAGTGACTTTCTGCCATGTGTTTCTGCCTTTCATCCTTTCCTCCACCTACAAGTCAGCCAATAATTCAAGGAGAAAACCAGCTCCACTCTTGTACTTCTCTTCTCTCTGGAATCTTGGTCACTAGGGTCCTGCATGTCCAGATAATTCTGAATTCCATATTTGCTTTTGTCTTTGGGCTTCACAGCTCTATAAGACTGACAAACATTCCAGTTAATTTCTCTGACTCTTAGCAGATGCTCTTTGCTCAGATTCCCACGCCTGCTGGGCTCAGTAGGTTTCCCTTCTCTGCAGAACCTTGCCCTCACCCAAGTTCTAGCTGCTTTGATAACTATCACATGCCTTTTATCGTAATACAGTATTTTTGGATGCTCCTGGTGGAAGCACTGATCTCACATAAATGTGCTTAGCAGAACTGGATGTTTGGGTCTGCAGTTCAAGCTGTGGAATTTGTTAGGATCTCCAGTTTCTAGAAAGGACACAGTTGTTCATGTCCTCAGGCTAAGCCCCAGTATCCTGAATGTAATATTCTTTCAGCTTTTATGATTTCACTTGGGTACCCCTCGAATGATCCCCCATTTTGTCGCAGGGATGGAAACCCAGATGAAGCCCAGGATTTTCAAGAATGCCGTCTGGTCCCTTGGCAGCTTTGCAGCACATTCTTTCCTCTTCGGAAAGAATGCCTTGTTCCATATGTTCCCCCAGACGGGACGCTCTGTCCAGGGCCTCTTTCCAAGAGCAAGTGCAATTTCCCACATTGATAGTTCAGGATTTTTTTTTTTTTCATTTCTTCAGGCTTTAGTGTAAGTCATTTAAGGTGAGCTCTCCAGATAGTGAAGTCTGTGTCTTTTGAATGCAAAGGCTTAAAGCAGCTCTGGGTGCTGAGTGTCAAAGGTGGATTCCTCTCTCAAGCCCTCAGCTTTCTCATCTTCCAGATGAAAGCACTTGTCCAAACCCTTTCACCTCTGAGACAATATGTTTGAAATATTCCATTCTCTCATTTCCACAGTCCACTTGACTGAGGTCCCTTGCCTAGATTCTGAACTCCCCATGTCCTCTGCTTCTGACACACTGTAGGTAACTGCTGCTGTTTCTCACCCTAAGTAACTACACACTGGTTTCTCCTCCAGTCTCTCCACCTGCTATGGTTTGAATGTGTCTCCTCCAAAATTCAAGTGTTGAAACTTAATGGCTAATGTAATAGGTTGAGAGGTGGGGCCTTTAAGAGGTGATTAAACCATGAGGGCTCCTCCTTCGCGAACGGGTTTAAGACTCCTTATAAAAAAGACTTCATGCAGGGTCCAGCTTTCCTGCGCTCCTGCCTTCCGCCGTGTGAGGACACAGCGTTCCTTCCCTGCAGAGGATGCAGCAACAAGGCACCACCTTGGAAGCGGAAAGCAGCCCTTACCAGAGAACCAAACTTGCTGGCACCTTGATCTTGGACTCCTCAGCCTCCAGAGGAGGCTGGGAGAAAATAAACCTCTGTTCTTTATAAACTATCCAGTCTGTGGCATTTTGTTCCAGCAGCACAAATCGACTAAAACGCCTCCTCAACCCATCTCTCACAAAATCAAACCAGCTTCTATGTAATATTTCTAAATTACACACTTAGTCTCTCTTCCTCTCCCTCTTTAAAATATTTTGGTATAATATAAAGTGCTCTTATGTTTATTTGTGTGCATATAAGCTCCCTGCAGTTTCTCTGGAAGGCAATCTGGCAATGTAGACCATTAAAGAGTGCACACATTCTCTACCTTGAGAGTCCGATTCTACCAACTTACCATCGGAAATACTGGTTGAGCGTATCTGTTGCAACATCATCCACCATAAAGACTGGGGGGAAAATCTCAATGATTATTCATTAATGAAGTTTAAATAAATTATGCTGACTCTAGCAGGAATACCGTGTGGCTGAATAAAAAAAAATAATAAAAGCATAATGATAGACACTTAAGTGCTTTTAAGGGTCAATTGCCAAGATATCTTTTGAAGTGAAAAATCAAATTAAAAAGCAAGTTTTACTTACATAAATTGCTTTTGTACTATTCCCCTGTAATATTCTGAAATAGAAAAATAAAAAAGCAAGTTTTAGGACAGCATGGATTGGATAATCTAATCCTTTAATGTTAAAAAATAATATGACAGGAAAATACATGCTATTTACACATGCGTGATCTGTCTTCTCACACTAACATGCGACCTCCATGAGTGCAAAGACACTGTCTTATTTTCCACTCTATCTCCAGTATCGAGACATAGCAAGTGTTCTATAAGTATCTGCTGTTTAATGTATCAGAGAAAGGAACCTGGATGGTAAGGGGTCTAGTGTGGGAGAGAGACTTGCTTTTCACTGTTTACCCCACGTATCCTAGCATGGGGGGGCTCCAGTTGGCCTCATTCTCATCTCCCCCCCCATGCTCCAGCCACCCGACCTGCTCCCTCTGTACTGAAAACACAGGGCCTGCCCACAGCAGGACACATCTACCCGTTCCGTTTCCTCTGCCTAGTGCAACCTTCCAAGCTCTCCTGCAGAATTCCCACTCATCCAGCTTTGATCTCCAACTCCATCCTCTTAACTGCAAACACACAGGCTCCCTCCTTTGGATGCCTCTAACTCTTTCTTTATTGCCTCTCAAGTTACCTAGGCCTTACCTATGACCCTCCTCCTAAAGGCCACAATGTTCTGCCTGGACAGAGACCAACTCTCTCACCTCTTCACATAAGAAGCCCAGAAAAGTGCCCAGCAAACAGAAGATGCCAATCAGTGTTTAAGAATGAATATGTTTCATCGTGGTCAAAAAGTGGAAACAGCCCAAATGCTCATCAGCTGATGAATGGGCACATAAAATGTGGTATATCCAGTCAAAGCAATGCTACTCAGCGATAAAAAGAAATGAAGTACCGACGCACGCTACAATGTGGGTGGATCTTGAAAACATCAGGCAAAGTGAAAGAAAGGAGAGTCACAAAGGACCACGTATTATAGGATTCCATTTACATGAAATGCCCAGAACAGGGACATCCACAGAGACAGAAAATAGATTGTTGGTTCCTAGGGCGGGAAGGATGAGAGTACGGGAGGCTGAAGGGCGCGGAGTTTCTTTTCAGGAAATACAAATGTTCTAAAATTGATTGTAGCGATGGGTGCACAACTCTGTAAATCTACCAAAAGCCATTGAATGGGCAAAGTGGTTGGTTTGAGAGTTATAGCTTAATAAAGCTGTTTTAAAAACTGAAAATAAAAACAACGAGTGAAGGATGGACTCCTGAACCAAGTTAATACAGGTTAATAGGGCACCTATATAGGTAAAAAGCCTCCCTCACTTAACACCCTAGACCTGCCAGACCATCCCTTCTAAATTATTGAATTATTCGTACATTGAGCATTGGTGAGTCTATTGTGTGCCTCCACCAAGCTAGGCACTGGGGACAGAGTAAATAAAGCAAGCTTGTTCTCTACCATCACGCAGCTGATAGCTAAGGGTGACAGCCTAACATTTAACAAAGTATTACGCAAAGAGGTTTATTATTATTCCAATTGTGTTGAAAGTTACCAAAAACATTCGAAGCACCAGGAGTTAGTATAAGGATATTCCTTGTCCAATCCAGGCCCCCACGATCTGGTATTTTTCATGCATTAGGCAGGACCCCTGTGCCTGGGCATTTTCCGGTAACGTTGGCTGGGCTTGCCGCCTCAGAAACTAACCGAGCTTTTAGTAAAATGGAGAGACAGGCAGCGTATGCTCGGAGTCCTCTGCCCTGTCACTGCGAGGACGGACAGCTCTACCTGGGGTGCTGAGGAACACCCAGGGACTTGGCCCGGACGAACGCCCACACCCGCCTTCCCGTGCCCAGCAACGTGGATAGATGGCTTTAATTACACCAGTTCTTTAGGACTCCCCCGGCCTCCGCTGATGCATTTCATTTCCTTCTGCTCTGGGCCCCTGATGCCGGGTGATATAACTCAGCTGAAGATGTCCCCAGGAGGGATTTTGGAAACTAAACCTCCCAGTTTGCTGACACTGCAGGTACTGACTGAGCGGGGCCTGCTTGGCCTCCTTTCTTAGCGTCGGCGATTCGCGGTTTCAGGAGCTCGTGAAAATCTGAGTGGGCCAGTCTTGGACGGACACTGCTGAGTTCCCTCATCTACGGGGTGGAGTCCAAACTCCTGCTGTGGCATAAAGGGTCCTTCAAATCGGGCCCCATTTGCACACTCACGGCAGCCCCATCCCTCTGTAGTCTGCTTACTGTCCTCATAACACCAGCATTTATTAAGCCCTCACTGTGTACGGCACTTCACACTGAGCCCTGTGCATGAATTATCTGCTCTCATCTCCCCAACGCTTCGAGCCCAAGGATGTTCTTATCTCCATTGTACAGATGAAAAAAAAAATGGAGAGGAGGTAGGAAAATAACGTTTTCAAGTCGTACAGCTAATAAGTGGTAATACCCGGATTTCAACCCAGGCCCTCCAACTGTGATTTTAGTCGTCTCACTCTTTCGCATGAGCAACACCAAATTAGTTGCAATTCCCCCAGTGTGCGATTCTCTCATGCCTCTGGCAAGAATGCATCTGGATTTTGTAGGGCTGAAAGCATGTACAGTTTTGGAGGCCCTCTAGAAGGAAGAGGAAGGCAAAAGTGGAGAATTCGTAAAAATTTAGACATTAAGGTGACACCCATTTCAGATAATAAAAAGGTGACATGTTACAAATTTTAAAAGGCTGAAAAAAACCACAAAATCCAGAAAAATAACAATATTTCTGAAATTTTCTGTTTGACATAGATAATATGATTTTCCTCCTTTTTTTGTTTGTATTTTTTGAGTAATTCTTCATCTGCCAACAATATTATACTGTCTTCTGCAAGGACACTAGAAGAATAATTCAGCCTTTCCTCAAGGGCAGAGGTTGGTAAACTGTGGCTGTCGTCGTTGCAAATAAAGCTGTACCGGAACACAGGTCCATTCCTTCGCCTGTTGTTTTTGGCTGCTTTCTTGCTACAGTGAGACCCAGCTGAGTGCTTGCGATAGGCATGCATGACCCCATAGCCCACAATATTTATTATCTGGCCTTTTACATAAAAAGTTTGCTAGCCTTGCTCTAGGGTGATGGTCTCTGAAGGAAAGTGTTTAAGTAAGTCGCTCTGAAACGTAGCTTCAGCCACTTCCGTTACGTACTTTGCTATCTCTGGGCTAGAAATGTCTGCCCACCCTGTCTTCCTCCATTAGGACCCAGCACAGACATGTTTTCCCCCGGAAAGCACTCCCTGAGCCCTCCCCAGCAGCCCACGCCTAGAGCCACTCTCCCATGTGAATCCCCCCTCATTTATTATAGGGAAAAAAATCATTTCTTGAAACATCCCTCTAACTGATCCATCTTGATTATATAGCCTTCTTTGACAACGATGGTGTGGTTTGACCAGGGTTGAATTCCCCAAAGCTAAAAAGTGTCCCCATTGATTTGGAAAGGCTGACGGATACTTGCTAACTTCCTACCTCATACCTGTTCTCTCTTTCTTATTTGGTGGCAGAATGCAATTTTATTTAAAGTATCATTGTGTAAGTTCAAAGACTATATTTTTCAGCCTCATGTACAGTTTTGTTCAACAAGATCTAAGGGGAAGTGTTGTGTAGAATTTTTTAAACATTAAATACTGAAAACTGTCTTGGCCTGGAGAGAAACTCCTTTTCTCTCATAACCACTCTTCCTCCTTTCTGCTTCTTCTAATGTAGATGTGATGGCTGGAACCCCAGCAGCCATCTTGGACTGTGAGGAGAATTTGTATATGGAAATCAGTGTTTGAGTTAACAAAGTAGAAACATAAAAGATACCATGTGTCCAAGCTGACCCTGAGAAGCCACTGCAAGAGTTCTGAACTATCTACCTTCAGACCACTCTTATGTTCATTAATAAATTGTTGTGTGTTCAGATCACTATAGATGGATCTCTGTTCCTAGCAGCCAAATGTATCTCCTAAGTGGCACAGCAGACAAAATTCTTAGATTATTTAATCAAATAGAGTGAGAGAGTGAGAAACACTTTGAGACTATTAAATACAAGGACCATTAGACTTTTGTCATATGAGTTTGCAAATTAATGATAACTGATCTTGCAATCAGGCACTAAAGAGATTGTGCTATGAGAGAGGTTATCTTAGGATATGTTTTGATAAAGACAATGTTGGTTGGTGCCAACTGAAAAATCTAACTTTTATGTATTTAAGCAAAAGATACACAACTGTTCCTGTAAGAGGAAAGAATGGAAATGGATCCCAGGAATCAGATACTGTCATTATCTTTTGTCTAAGTTTCTCACACCCTGTGCCAATGGCTTCTTTCATGTGACTGGGGAACAGGAAGCTATAGCTAAAAGCAGCTAAGGCCTGCAATGCTTTCATTTAGGGCTCAGAGGAAAGATATTATTTTTCTCTCCCAGTATCCATGCAGAAAAATTCCAGGGAAGATTTCTGATTGGTCAGTTAGGATCACATGTCCCCCCACTCCCGTACTAATTAGTATTGGAAGGGAAGAGTATGAGAATTGTGTAGTCTGGGTCATATCCTAGGCCATGTGATCAGGGCACAGATAGACCATGCTTATCAGTCCCTCTGAAATCACATGGATCAAGAAGTTAAAGGAATAATGACGGACAAAGCATGCCCCAAAGGGATGTATTACCAAAGATGTGGGATTAGACAAAAACACAGGCCTCACAGCTTTGAACTTGTCTGGCTGGCCTCAGTACAGTGGTGGACGTTTTTGAACACATCCCCTTGTGCACATGCATGACAGTTTCTCTAAATTATATTCCAAGGAGTGGAATTATTGGTTCATATGCAATGGTGAATCTGTGTGTTTTTCGAAACTCGCGATTCTAATGGACGGCCAAATTATAAAACCACTGCATCTGCGCCAATTCCAAAACATTCAGACTTTAAGGGGCAGATGAATGTCTGTTAAAATGCAGATTCCAATTCAATGAGTCTGCAGTGGGGTGCAAGATTCTGGGTTTCTAACATGCTCCCAGGTAATGACTAGGCTGGTGCTCCGTGGACTGTAATGTCAAGTTCTAGCTGAACAGAAATGAAAGCTCATTTTTTTCAACAAAATTTACTAGACACTTATTATGTGTTAAGGACAAAATATATTAGGAAGAATAAGGAGGGTGAACACATCCCTTTTTGTCCGGGACAGTCCCAGCTTATGCCTGGAATCTCCGTCGCCCTGTTTGGGTGACACATTTCACAGTTATCCTAAACGAGGCACGGTTTCTGTATCTTATCCTCTAAGTAGGAACATAAGACATTAGCAGCTTTTTCCAGAGTAAACCCTCTACCCTATGAAAGAAGTTTCAACATCAGAATAGGATTGAGGTTCAGCACCTTTTGCAGGCAAAATTGGAAGCCCCAGGTGTTACTGCCATGAAGGTACTCCTAAGAATTCCACGTAGTGAGAGAGCAAGGAGGAAATCTGGAATACTTTGCTACTGCATACATTTTTCTTCTTCCTAAGATGTTATTGAATTACTTGATTTTATACCACATAATACCGCTACATGGGGATACAAACGCTAAACCCAAACAGCTGCAATGGTTATGGAGCCATGAAACATCACTGAAGACATCGTCATTTGGATTTTGATTGTAACAGTTAGGATTCGATGAAACAGCTTTGAAAAGACTGCAGATATATCTCGAATGTACTCTGCCCCGCTACGACTGCTTTCTTTGCACACCCCAGAAAACAGCGTGACTTTTCACTGACACCAGTCCCTTTTTGACTTCAAGAGGTGCTTCTCTCAGCCCAGGTAGAAAGTGATCAGAGAAACGAATGACTGGGGAAATCTCACAGCTTTTACTTCCAGGCCTCACCTGCAGAAAGCGGGGATTCATGTCCTCACTCTCGCAAGACCATGCTCCTCGTCTTGCATGGAGCTGGGGTGAGCACTTGACCTGGAGTCCAGTATCAGAGCTCAGCTTCCAGACTGTCACACACGAGCAATGTGGCCTTGGGAAAGCCACTTGCCTTACTGAGCTCCCAATTCAGTGATATCTAGAACAGAAAATCATTCTTTATGGAAAGGACCTCAGAAAAGCCATGTTACAGGAAAAGATTTGTACGGTTATTTAATAGAAACACATGTGACTTTCTCAGCGACGCAGAGCCAGTGTGAGTTTATAGAGCTCTGCCCCAAAAGAGGTATATGTGTGAGTTGCCAAAGACATCTAGTTATAAAAATTGAACTTGTCATAAATGCATCTTAGCTTTTACAGTTCCAGTTGATCTTTATTAACTTAGAAAAATGTAGAACATTCTAATTAGATACTATAAGATTATCAATATGCATTAAATATTTGATAAGAATTAATAATTTTATTCTTTCAAGTGGGCTGGATGCCAATGCGAAATTTCTTTAAGTGCTGCAGCTCCTAAGTCTCTTTATGTAATAATTATTGACTTCTTGTTTATAGGCAGGCCTGAAAGTAATGTCTCTTTTTAATTAGTTTCCTGATGACTTTCTTTTTCTTTTTTAATTAAACAATGCCACAGACAAACTTTTGAGGCTAAAGACACTTTAATGGATATGATCTGTCTGCCTTTCTTTTCCTGACTGTATTCATTATAGGCAAATCAATGAAAATTGATAAACCCGTGATGGAAAAAAGGAATGTATTTGTATTCATTACAGAGGATTGGAGATAATAATAAAATGAAATGTTGTTATAGTGAGATATAAACCCAACCTACGGAATTGTTCAATATGAGAATAGCTAGATACATTTCATTACCATGATAGGGAGCAGTGCAGAAGCGGAAGCCAATAATTTTAAAAGTCTTGAGCACAGGGTTATGCTGACTCTACAGTTCAATACGTTAATTGACAATAAATCCTGCTTGCCTCTAAAAGGCACTTGACTAGTCATTTTCAAGATGGTCATGATTTTTTATGATGCGGAACTTTTAATTTACAGGGATGATAAAAATAGATTTACTTTCAGCCACTTGTATTTGATTTAATTACCTAATCAACTATAAATCATCTACTATTGAAAAAGTAATTTAACATAGATGATATTTGGCTGTCATATTTTTGGGTTTCTGCTAGGGAGAGTTTGGGGAGTGCAGAGGAAAGAACCTATGGCAGGGTGAATCTTCTACACTTTTCCACAAAGTCTGAAAGAAGTCTGGGAGAGTTGGAATCAGATGACTTGGCTCTGCCTTCAAAAACACTCAACTGGCATTTTTCCTACTTGTTTCTTCAGCAGATATACCAGGGAAGGGTGTGACGGTGCCATCATAGAGGGAAAAATCGGGACTTGATTATTTTTTAGTGTTTTTCCAGCTCTTCCATGCTACCCTATTGCCCCTCGTGACAACTTTGATGTGAATCTAAAATCGTAGTTAAGATCAACTGTGGAAAATAGAGGTTCAGCTCAGCAGGACCTGCTAGATTAAATGCCTGATTGATGGATGATGGTTATTTATGATTAGAGAAGAAAGGCGTGGTTTCCTGGAATAATTGGAGGCTCTGAAGGCCCAGTGTCAGAAAATCTGCTAGAATGTCTCTTTCCAGCCTTGGTCAGACAACTCAGACACTCCCCTTCTCTGTTCGCCTCCGCAGGAAATTAAAGTCTGCAGTCCTTTTGTGACCGTATGCTAATTACTAGCCACTTGCTTCTAAGAGGCAAATTTTATCTTGTCACTTGGCTGCTCAAAACTTTTCAATGGCTTCTTATCATGCTCAGGATAAAGTCTAAACTTTTAGACAAAACCTCTGCTTAAAACTGCCAACTTCTATGTCAACACTTACCTTATACTGTACGTTCCAAACCTTCTGAAGGTCTTTCAAGTCCTGCAAAATTATACTTTATTGGACGGATGGACGGATGGACGGATGGATGGATGGATGGATAAGTGGGTGGATAGATGGATAAACAGATCAATTAATGAATGAACTCCCCTTCCCTTTCCTAAAGCTATTTAGCTACAGTCCTTAAAATATCGTCCCTTGGTCTAAATCATTCTCTATCTACATCTCAGACCTGTGAGTGGGTATGAACCATATTTTCTCACCAAGTGCTGAGGTAGGTATGCTCTTTGGTGAGCTCAACCTTACTCACGGTTCTAACCTTTCATCTTGGTTTAGGCTATGAGAGGCGTGAGGTCCTGGTAGTGGAAATCATTTTCCCCAATTCAAATTATACTTAATTATCTTCCTCTAACAACCAGCCACAGATTCTTAGCTTTTTTCGGTTCTTGCTTTTCTATTTTCTTTGGAATTAACCCTTAACACCTACCTTAACGAGAGATGGCTTCAGTTCTTGGCTCACGTGTGGGGCCAAGATGAGTAATAGGTTCTGAGCTGAGTTAAGTCAATAGATTTTCAACTTCTAACACAAGACTTTTCCCCAAGTTTGCTGATGATTCCTGGGATTAATTTTCTCCAAACTTCATATTAGTTTTGCAATAATAAAAATGCTTTATGTAAAAAAAGTTAATTTTTGAAGCTGTATAATGGATGCAATGGGTTCATTATTCTGTTCCATTTGCATGGATGCATGGAATTTATTCTTTTATCTGGTTGAGATTTATATATTAAAATGAGCAAAGATATGAAACTTATAATACCTAAAATACATGTGCATGTTGATGTCTATAATTGAAAGGAAGATATAATAGGCCAATTATATTTCAGTACAGAAATATCCAAAACACAATTATTTTCATTTCTATATATCCTATCCCAGTCCCTGAGCATAGATCCATGTTTTTACAGAATGGCATTAATATGGTCCAGGTCATTCTATGTTCTGCTTTATTCATTTCATAGTTGATCAAAAACACTTTCCATATTCTCAGTCTTCATAATGATAATTTTTAATATCTGCATAATGTCCTATCATGTTGATGGAACATCATTTAGTCTGTCATTCCCCTATGGACGGACATTTTTATTATTTCTATGTTTTTGTTGCCATTGTTGCCATTAGAGATAATGCTGCAAAAACTAATAAAAGATGTTGAGTATAGACAGACCGATTAAAAGTTTTTTATTAATTTTTCCCTTTTTCAAAGAGTATTTGATTATCTCAGAACTCATAATGTCCTTAATTCCTATTTTCATTTTCTTATTTCATGGTTTTCATGCTTATTTCATGCTTATCACCTCTCTTAATATTTTCTAATTCCTCCCTTCTCTCATTTTAACCTGAGGAAACACATTAAATACTGTGTGCTTAAGAACACAGATTTGGTGTCAAACCAACACGAATTCCAGTGCCCCTTCCACTATTTAAAAACTGTGAGAACTCAGAGAGGTGACTGAGTATTTCTAGCTCTCAGTGTTCTCATCTTAAAAATGAGAATAATACATACATCATACATTTATAATAGAGAAAACTTCAAGGAAACTTTTGTTGCTACTATTAATATTTTTATTATTACCGTATTTTGTTGGAATAGATTTAAAAAGCTGGACTCAGAGTAGGCCTGGGTCTGAAAACTGTAATGGGGAAATTTTCTGGTTTGGTTTACTTGTCTGGTTGTTTTCTGTCCACTTTCCATTTCTATAGCTAGAGAATACTGTGCCAGCAATAGACCAGTTTTAGGTTATTCATGCCCAACTAGCCATTATAACCTTTCTCTGAAATGTCATCCTCTGTTACGATACAATATTCATGAAAATAAATTTTAAAAATAAATGGCCACAGTTTAATCCAATGAATGAGTATTCCCCATTTTTCATAACTAATATAGTGATGTGTTGAGATAGTTTTGGAGTTTTCACCATTGCAAATAATGTTGTGGTCAATAACTTTGAACTAAATGCATTTCCTCCAAATGAGGATTATTTCCTTAGGATGAGTTTCTGCATTGGAAATAACTATGTCGCACAATTTAAACATTTTAAACTTGACCTATTTTGAGATTATGTTTTCCTAAAGTGTTGTACCAATTTGCCAATTTTTACACCAGCTAAATGTCTCCTGGTTCAGTAATATGATAAGAGGAAAAAGGATAAAAAGCTCCAAAATATTAAATTCAGCTGGTTTAATAAGACAAGATTCATGTTCCGGAAAATGTCATAGGTGTATATTTCCTTTTACATTTTGTTGTTTCCGGCTACATTTTTATATCAAATAACCAAATAAATGTTGTTTCCATAGTAAAAAAGGTCATAAAAAGGTCATAGCTTCTACTTAGCAACACAGAAGCAAAAACTTAGAAATTAACCTGTAAAGCGGCAGCACGATGGGGGAAAAAATGAAAAGACCACGTACTTTACTAAAAACTTCATAGATTGGACTACAATGCAATAATAAATCTTCATCAGATTCAGTCCTTCATGTGTCTCACAAATGTCAGCCAAGCAGCGATTGCTGAAAATAATATTCTGTGTGTAAACTTTTTGGCTTACGGAAATGTTTGCTTGTGGTTGTTGTTATTAAGAAATGCTTTTTTTTTCTTTACTCTTAGTTATGAAGTTGTTCTAGATTAGAATTCCAAAGTGCTGGATTGTCTAAACTTAGAACTCCTTCCAGCGTTCAGTTCTCCCTCTCTCTCTCTCTCTTTCTACGCCTCCGCCTACCCAGGCAGATCACTCCTGTTCTGTCAAATGCTCATTCACCTTTGCTAATGAGTAGTTAATGGGTTTTGGCATCTTCGGAGGCACAGGCATGGATGGGGCTGTTGGATCCTGGGACGGCCTGGTGTGCTGTAATTGTGCATATGGGATCCTCGAATCCAGCCCCAGAGCCACTTCCTGGTTTCCCCAATAGTTTCCTGGAGCATAGTCTGTTTAGAAATACAGCTCTCTTTTAAAACCTCCGATTCGCCACTTTATCTGGCTATATCATCCCCTCTTGGAATTGATAATATGTTGACTGTGAGTCATAATGGTAACTTCCTCATGAACATCTGATGTTGTGAAATTAACAAAGATGAAAACTCCCCAACAGTTGAAGCCAAGAAATGAATTATAAAAATGTACTTCAGTCACAATACCAGAGAGAATCCGGTTATGAATTAGTAACAGATGGGAAAATACTATTCACTTCCAGCTTTACATAAATGTCTATAATGCTTATCCTGATCATAAGTTTTTATTTCTTCCAGAGCTTCATTATGGTGCTAGCAAGATTCACCATTAAAAAAATAATAAAAAGCTTGGGTTGGGTAGATGCTATTTTTCTCTCTTTCTTCCCTCTCTGCTTGTTAAGTAAAAAAAAGTAAATGATTCAGGTGAAAGACACACATATCACCTCATTGCTTACTTTTGGTTTTACAAAATAAATTAGTATGCATTCCTCTAAAAGTCAAGGGTATTTATTATTACTTTTTAGATGAGCATCTATGCTATGAAAGGAAAGTGTTAGTTAATAGACTCTCCAACCCCCCCTTTTTCTTTCCACATTACGATAGCTCTCACACAACCTTAAAAGGTAAAAATCTTTAGTGTTTGCAGCAAACTATTGATGTAAAAGCTGTCTACATCAGCACTGTGCCTTAATATTAGTTTCAGCAAAATGTAAGCCTTCTTGGCTTTCCCACGATGGCCTCCTTCTCTGGGAAAGAACCATGCGCGTTCTGGGCCACCTGACTGCCACCTTTGCTGTGCCCTGGCCAATTTCCCTGTGCTGGCTGGGGCCAAGGCTGAAGCCCTGAGGGTGGATCCTCATTTCCAATATGCTGAGCCCTGTTGAGTCAGCCCTTCGTTTCTGGTCTTGGATGGAATTCCACTCGATGGGGTATGAGGTCCAGCATCCTGAGGGACATTTAAGGGCACGTGATGTAAACCTGAAACGTGAAGGGGTCAGTTCCCTATGGAAGAAAACTTGACCGAAGGGAAGCAGGTGAGAGAAGCAGCTAAGGAAATAAATTCCTCCTCCTTTCTCCTTCATGGAGACTTTTCCTAGGTATAGTTCCTGCTTGCAGCGCTTTCTGAGAATATCCCTTCTGCTGAGCCACTGTGCTTGCTGAGCATACATGATGTGCCTGTGTGCAGCTGGCTACCAGGCAGCACCCCGCACCGAAAAGCAACGCATAGCGTTTCCTCGTATCTTTCCACACATACCTCCGTTTTCCCCTTACCCTCACCGTCCCGGACTTGCAACTCTCAAATAAAGTAGCAGCACTTCCATCCTCGCCTGGAGCTCCACTTTCCAGCTATGCACCCATCTACTTTGGGCATCGTCACTGTTAGCACTGCCCCTTTTGCTCTCTGTAGTTATGAGGTCAACTTCCCTCCAGAAGAGAAGATTTTGGGGAAAAAATGGAGTGTAGCAGGTTAAAGGGTGGCCCTAAAAGGATATATCCAAGTCCTGACCCCTGGACTTGTGAGTGTGACTCTATTTGTAAACAGGGTCTTTGTAGATGGAATGAAGATATTGAGACATGATAACGCTGGATGTAGGGTGGGCCCTAAAACCAAAGATGAGCATCCTTGTAAGAAGGATGGTGAAAAGGACACACAGGGCAAGGGACCACGTGACAACAGAGGCAGAGACTGGAGTGTTTCAGCTACCAGCCAAGCAGCGTGGCAGCCACCACGTGGTAGGAGAGTGGCATGGGGCACGTGCTCCCTAAGAGCCTTCAGAAGGGACCAACACTGATGACACCCTGATTTCAGCCTCCCACCCCCCAAAACTGTGAGAGAATAAATTTCTGTTATTTTAAGTTACCCAGTTCATGGCAATTTGTTATAGCAGCCCTGGGAAACAAATCCAGGGAGGATAAAAGTTCTTAATTGCTATTTTCTTTCCTGAGAGGAGAGGAACTAGGCTTGACTTGATTCATGATTGCTTTTAGGATTTAGAAAAGAAAAACCACTCCTAGACATTGCTCGAATCCCCTTTCAGATACGTATTTCTTGCAAGCAACAGTGGTTAAATCAGAAACAAACAGAAAAGAAAAGTGCTCTATCATTTTGGTAGAACATTGGCATTTTGTCTGGCCTGTGAACCCCGCTTTACCCTAAGACCCTGACTTCACCGATGCTTTCTGGCTGCCCCCTACAGCGGGCTGGGCCATACTCTCCAAGCAGAAGTCTTTCTCCAACTTGCTGAATTCCTGCTGATCCTTCAAGACCTAGCTCAAATGTCACCTCTTCTAAGATGTCTTCCTGATTTTCCCAATCACCAAGCATGCCCTCCTCTATGTTGCTGAAGTACCTAATCTGTGCTTTTCTAGAGAACCATTCACCCTTCACTGTGTATGTAAATTTGGCTCCCCATTTCTTCCACTAAACCGGCATGTCTTTTTGTGTTTAAGGCGGCAGGTGCACCCCCATCTGAATAAACAGTGGCTCTAGTGTGGGAGGCAGGATTCTCGGTGCAGTGTCTAAGAACAATTCCAAATTCAAAAATTATGTTTCTCTCATATCTTTTTTCATTCTAACTAAGCTGCTTACTCCCTGTAGCAAATCTTCCTTCCTAGAGGCAACACTTTATTTGTCAAAGAGCTTTTTTTTTTAAAAAAAAGGGGGATATGGGCATTATTTTAGAGAGACTTTCTGAAGAACCATAACAGGTCTATTTGAATCTTTTATTTGGTATTAACTAGATATTTTATCATAAGTGAGCAGGGAGTTTCTGGTTCACTAGGCTTTATTGCTTTCTTGAATGCATTTCAACCTTTTCCATAGTTCAAGTTCATATAATCCCCAATCCTTTTTTCCTTCAAATTTTAACTCCTTTGCTATGTTCCTCATAACTCCTCCTGTTAACGTCTCCCAGAATTCACTGCTGAGTTGTCATCTTGAATGAAGACATGCTTTGAACTCATGGTACATTTTGCCTTTTAAATAAGACTGTAACAATTTGAGTACTTCGGCTTGTTTCACCCTCAGCCAAAAATACTTGTTTCAAGACTTATTTTTTCCCCCTTGATTCAGAGGGACCTGAGGGAGCCCTGTTCTGTCGCGATAGAATCTGTAATGGGTTTATGTTTGGAGGCACCCTCCTCTCTGGTGCTGAAATAATTAAGGAGATATTCTTGATGTCTCTTTCAAATTCACACAGAAGGACGTAGTGAATATTCACCGCGGTTTCCTAACTGTTCTTCTTGCCCCCTTTCTTCCAATCTGTTCTCTTCGACATCCCATCCGGCGCCACTTCCTTCCCAGCCTCATCTCCTGTTACACGGTTCGTGTTTTAACTACGGAGAACTTTTTTGAGCCTGTCTCTGTATGTCTGTGTAGCCTGCCCTTTCTGAACAGAATGACCTTTCTCTACTCTGCATCAGGCAAACACCCTTAGCATTCAGAAGGAATAAAGCCCAACTACTCAGAGCACTTTTTTTCCTGTCCTGAGATAATCTATTGAGATGTGAGTCTGTTCTTTGTTTTCTCTGTTCCAGAAAGCTCCAATAAATGAGATGCACTTTCTTTTTCCTTCTCCAACACAGGACAGTGGCTGAGATTTTTTATCCCGAATTCTGGTTTCTAGCCTGCGAGGAGATGGGGTTAAGGGAGGACAAACATCCTTGATGTCTCACCAAACACACTTCCATAAACACTGCCTTAAATCATTTTGAGCAGAGTAACCGCTTGTAGAAGGCGTCCAAAGAGATGTATGCAAAGGAGTGTGGAGGGGCCTAGGGATGGTCTCCATCACCGAAATCCCCGGGCAGGTGTTTATGATAAAGCAAAGCCTGGTTTCGGAATGTCAGAGTGTAGAGAAACAGTATCAGAGGATGGGAACATTTTAAGTTGAAATAGAAAAGGCAGGAAGGCAGATGGGAAGACAGGAACCTAAATTGAAGGTGAGAGATGCAGGCAGGCCCAGATCCAACTGTGGAGTTTCTAAGGTCTGCGTCAAAATCTGGGTCTGCTCAGTGATATTTTTCTCTAGATCTACAAAGCAATGGGTTCTCAAATTACCATCTTCTGAGTGCTTATTCTATGCCCAACACAGTTAGGTAATTTGACCACATCATTTCATTTAATCACCAAGCAGCCCTGTAAAGAATGTGTTATTATGCACATTTTTCAGAAAAGGACACCAGAGCTCAGAGGTGGCATTAGAGAATCAAAGTTTGAGTTCAACATCAGTGTGTCTGTCAGGATGCTCTTTTTAGTCTACCAGGTCATCTCTCCTTTTGAAAGCCAGGTCTCCGGGCATCTCATCTGGCCATACCTGGTCCAATATGGGCATTGTCCCAGTATGACCAGCCTCTCCCCATAGGAGAAGGAGCCCAGGGCAAGCTAAGCCCATCTCTCCATTTGTAGGCACCAAATGAAGTTCTATAAAGCCTAGTTCAGTTCCAACCCCTAACAAGATCCCCTCGGTACCAAAAAAAGTCAGTGAAGTCGTTAGAAACTTACCTGTCAGCCTGGAATGTTCTAAGCCCTCTGTCCTCTCTCAGTCGGTTGCTTCTCCCTACAATGGGCAGTGAAGGCCATTGGCACTTGTAGGCGGAAGACTTCCACCTCCCTTGCGGGGACCAATCTTTGGGTAACCTTGTCGAGGCTCTTCTGTCATCATTATTCGTTTCTCTTATGGCCCATTAGAGCTTATCACAATGATTTGTTCTGTGAAATTTGGATTCACTCAGAAGGCCACACTCAAGGATCCAGAAGGCCACATGTTGTCCTGAGGCCACAGTTTCCCACCCCTGGTAGGTGATGATGATGGATAGACAGAGATAGATAAAGAGACTTATCATAAGGAATTGGCTCATGCACTTACGGAGGCTGACAAGTCCCAAGATCTGCAGAGTGAGCAGCAAGTCGGAGACCCAGGAGAAGAAACGGTGTCATTCCAGTCCAAAGGCCAGCGGGCTTCAGACCCAGAAAGAGCTGATGCCCAACTTTCAGTTCGAAGGCAGGAAAAAGCCAATGTCCGAGTTCAAAGGCTGTTAGGCAGGAGAAATTTGGGGTGTGGTGATGGGGGTTAGTTAGCCTTTCTGGTTCTATTCAGGCCTTCAACTGATTGGATAAGGCCCACCCACAGTATGGAGGGTTCTTTACTCAGTCTTCTGATTTAAACATTAACTTAATCCCAAAACACCCTAATGGGAACACTCAGCACAATGTTTCACCAAATATCTGGGCACCCCACCGCCCAATCAAGTGGGCGCATAAAATCAACCATCCCACTGAACAAGTGAACTTCAGCAAACTAAGCTCCATCAACAACTCCTCTAAAAACAGGCACATCTTTCCCCCACCTACATGTTTCTCAGGCCATATTGATCGCTGCTGGCTGCCTCCAGAGAGTGTCCTCAGCTGGTAATTAGAGCACAGGTGTTAAAAATCTTATTGGCACTTTCCAGTGACTCACACAGAGCATTAGGACCTCCCGTGTTCGTCGGGTTCCTCAACCAGCCTCGCTGCACCTGGTCCAGCCTCCTCCAACCATCTGGCTCTTCTCTGCTTCTCTTTTCTAGGGAACCTCTGAGTCCCACACATTTGATGCTTAATGTTTCCCGCAAAGCAAATCAGGGTTTTAAAAATGCAGCTCATTCCCTGTATGGAAAAAGGAGATTGAGACTTAGGCATAGCCAGCAACTTCTCCTAGGCTACCCAGCCAAGCAACAGTAGACCCAGGATTAGGAGACCCTGCATTTTCCTTTACTCTGTTGGGACTTCCCTTAGGGACACTGGAGAAGCCAGTATCAAAAGGCAAAGTGACACGTCAAAGAAAGGAAGGTAAACAATTGGTGGAGGGAGGGATTGGAATGGAATAAAGGGCTTCCTCCTCCATGTGCTTCCTTTGTTACGGCAGCAGAGAGAAGAGGCATGCTGTTTTGTGTGTGTTTAGTAGCAGCAGTACTCATGTATTTTTAAAGCAATCATTGGGTGTGGCTATTAAATCAAGAAAGGCAATTCCCCGTGGATTTTGAGCCACTGTAAGATCGATGGTCTTAACGCTCATTAAGCCAGGTGTGCACTGGTTTCTCCCAGTATTGCCAAGTGGCAGGGAGCTGAGGCTGCATCTCTTCCGTCTGCCCTCTCATTGCTGATTTTATGGAATCAACCACAGTGACGAATGACTATGCATTTGGATGGCTGTCCCGGCTCTGGTCACAGCTGAAACTCTCTATCACTGTTGATGTATGTGCACTCTGAGAGTTCAAGTGCAATTGGCCATCTGTCCAGGAGGCTGGAGCCATCCTCGGCATTGAAATAGCAATGGAAAGAGCCAGCTCTCCTCCAACAGGCACCTGGAGCCACAGGCTCATGGGCACAGCCTCACCAGCAACCAAATGGGGCTGGGAAGGTCCCCAGTTCAGCCGCAGGTTGGGGGGGGGGGGCCGTGCAACATGGATGGGAGCTCACAGCCATCGCCTCTGAAAGGCAAAGTATATGCCTTATGAATTCGGTCAAATCTGGATTTGAATCTTTGTTCCACTCCCTACAGGATGTGTGACCTTAAACAAGTCACTTTTCTTAGAGACTCGGCTTCTTTAACTGGAAACTAGCAATAGACTCTTTTTCCCCTCCTTCTTAGACCACTAAGGGAATGATGGGCATGGAAATTGGCTTCGCCGATCAGAGAGTCATGTGTTGTGGTTCGGATTGTTTTCTCGGTGCCGTCAGCCACGGCCCACCTGCACAACATGGGTTTTATTATCTATGGAGGGAATGAGAGGGGAAACCAGATGGTGTGGCTCAAGTTCATTTTAAGAGAGAAGGGACAATAAAAGCATCTATTACAAGCCTCAGAAATGTTGATAGAGGCAAATGTCAAAAAGAGTCCGATGAAGACTTTTAACTTGTCATTAAAAATGTGACATGTAAACAGGGAATATTTAAATAGGACAAAGAACACAAATAATAAATAAATCTTCCTGCCCAGCCCCTTCCTCAGACTACCAGGTCTCCCTCTCCCATGAAACTACCGTTGCTAGTTTCTTGTGTATCCTCCAAGAAACCATCAATGTATACACAAGAGAAACATTCCGCAAAGGAGTACACCAATCCCTCTTTGTGCACATGCAGGTAATGAGGTATATACAGGGATTCTCAGTTTACTAGACCAACCAGCCCTTCCAGCAACAGTGTATACAGGTGTTTGCACACAGCAGCATCCGTACAATGCACTAAGAGACTTCACTTTCCCCTTCAAGAGCCTTAGCCCATAGTATCTATGTATGTTTTTTTTATTTCTTAAATACTTATGTTTTGACCTTTTTTTTTGTTTGTTTGCTGGGGAGAAAAGGGGATGTCAGCAGAAATGAACCATAAAACCCAATGTAAAAAAAGGCTGCTCTGAATTGTGGCAAGTGCAGGGAGGCAGCTCCCATCTCAAACGCACCCCTGCAACAGTGCCTGCTGCAGCCGATGTAGGCAGCTGCCTCACCCAGGCGGCCTCCTGCATTTCATTCTCGCAAATAATCAGGAGGCAGCTCCCTCCACTGTCTCCCTGGAGAGGGGGGGTCAAGCGGGGAACAGAAGGGGGGGAGGACAGAGACCCCTTCAGCTCACACACCTAAGGAGTCTGTGCCCCCAGGCTGCGGCAGAAATAATGCAAAGGTCTGTCATCTCAGACGCAAGGCCACACAGAAAGCCCACTTGAGCTGAGAGGTTAAGTTGCTTCCTGCAGATACTTGAATGGAAATGAGCTAAATCGTGAACTCTTTGAAGGTAATTTATCCACCCCTCACCACCTGCCTTCCCAGATACACAGACAGTCCTGTGTCTGCCGCAAGCAGGAAAGAAAGGCGAGATAGGTAGCGATCCCTGCGAGGCTGCCCCGGGTCAACCTTATCAACATGATAAAATGTTTTGGGTCTTGGCAGCCCCCTGGGCTGTCTCTGGGTTGGGCTTCCCGAGGTATTAAGGGGTGAAGGAGGTGAGCGCCCGGCTCTTCCCGGTGCCTCCCAGTGGCGTCTCCTGTGTCGCCGCTGATAGCGGTTTTATCAAGATAAATCTAGTGCTGCTGGGGAAGGATATTAATAAATTATCTAGTAATGAAAAATGTGAGAGGAACCATACTCTTACATCAGGCCTGCGATGATTACTTTGATAGATGCACTCGCAAGATTTCCTCGACAAGGCAGAAATGAGAAACATGACACATAAACCTTTAAGGGTGACCTCAGAGGAAAACAGAAGTTGCTGAATGCTACAGAATCAGAAAAGGGGAAACCAGCGCTCTGAGGCTCTGCGCGTCAGCAGCCAGATGGATGGGCCCCGCTGACCCGCCGATCGCCGCTTCGCTGTCAGATGCAGAGAGGGGAGGGGAACCGGGAAATTAAAAGGAGGGGACCAGACACAAAAGACTTGAGTGTCCTCGTGGGAGCCAGAGCTCTAGATCATCAGCACGGACGTGAGTTGGAATCCCAGCTCTTTATACCGGAAAGGGGCCGAAGCATCCGTTCTCAGCTGTAAACGAAGAATATAGCAAGGGCACTATCATAACAGAGGTGTGGGGAATTCCATATTATAATCGTTGGAATACTTTTGGAAGCACTGAGTACTCAGTAAGTGGTAGTATAATCTCCCAAAGAAGGAGGGTCTACTTGGAGAGACGATAAATGTGGTTCCGACTGCCCACTGCGATGAAAGAAGCAGGAACTACAACAAGAGGAGGCTGTTACCACGTGCGTTTCTCTCAACATTCCTTGACACAAGTCATGGCGTTCCTGCTGCTCTGTTAGATTCTGGGGGTGTTAACGGAGATTAGACGTGGCTGCACCCCATAAGAAGCAACGTCTAGTGTGGGAGACAGATTCGCAGAGAAGTAATCAAAATGAAGTGTGATAAGGGCTAGGAAAGGGGAGAGCCCCTGGGAACTTGCAGAGTGGTCTTTGAATCAGACTGAGGGAAGGTTTGCTTGAAGAGGTAAACTTGAAATGGAATTTTGCAAGAGAAGGAGGACTCGATGGGAGGATGAAAGGAAAATAGTAAAGTGTTTCTTGTAGAGCAATTAAAAAAAAAAATTCCTGGGACTTGCACCTGAGCTGGTGCAATTGCAGCACAGGACGGAAACCAGGGAGCGTCAAAAAGAAGAAGCAGGAGAAGTCAATCCGGGTCAGATTAATTGAAGTCACTTTGGGAACATGTGTATAATGATGTAGTGAGGGATCACTGGCTTTTTAGCGCCTGTTTCCCCCCTATGTTAGCAACTGCTCCTTGACTTGCTTTTAGAGACTTTTCTCTCCAGCATTCCCACTGATTTGTGAGCTGCAGAACTGCACACAGAACGCAGGGCTGGAGAGCGGAGAGAGTTTCTCAAGCTGCACTCACCTGCTAATTCTTTTCACCCCAGACCTTTGGCGAGTATGTGATGCAGCCCACTGAAGACTGGGGGGCAGAAGCACTAAGAGACATCTTCAAAAACTTGAAAATACGCAGGTGGGCTGAGAGCAGAGAGAGCTCTCCACGGCCCAAAGAGCTGGAGCCGCGGTATTAAAGCAGGGAGAGATCTAAGAAGTCAAGCTGGGACTCAGATCCCAAGCCCTGCTGAAGGCAGAATCATGATGTCACCTTCAGAACATCCGAAACCAGTGGAGAACTGAGGCCAGCTGAAGCTGCAGCCCACCCCAAACCCAATAAAAGGAGGATGAGGTGAAGGAGGTGGAACCCTTCCACTCTAATTTAGAAGTCTGAGAGAGGAAGGAGCCAACTCTTTTCTGGGGTCATATTACTTAATTCAGGCTCTATTCTTCTTTTATATGCAATGTGTTTTATACACAAGCTTAAGGTATTTAAAAATAGGAAAATATGACTCATAAATTAGAGGAAAATACTGATCAATAAGCCCACAGATGACCCAAATATTAGAATGAGCATAAAAGCACTTTAAAATAACAATAACCAGTATGTTAAAGCATCTAGTAAAAAAAGAATGTGAACAATATGAATAATAGAAAGGGAATTTCAAAAGAGAAATTCAAACATGACCAAAGAAAGAAATAGAAATGTTAAAACTGAAAAATACAATAGATTTCAGGATGAATTCATCAGATGAGCTTAATTGTAGGTTGGACATAGCAGGAAAAAAAATCATAAAAACTAAAAGTCAATAAAATTATCCACACTGACTAATCAAGAAAGAAAAAAAGAAGCATCAGAGACCAGTAGGACAAAATTAAACAGTATTATATATACACAAGTGGGGTTTTTGTAGGAAATGAAAGAAAAAATAATGTGGAAGAAACATTTAAAGATAACAGATGAGAATTATCCAATTTAAAATAAGGTCTCAATCCACAAAACTAGGAAGCTTAACACAAACTCTAACAAAAATTTATAAATGGGATTTGATTAAACTAAAAAGCTTCTGCATAGCTAAGGAAACAATCAACAGAGTAAATAGACAATCTACAGTGGGAGAAAACATTCATAAGCTACACATCCACTACAGGGCTAATGTCCAGAATTTACAAAGAATTCAAGCAAATAAACAAGGAAAAAACAAACGACCCTATTATGAAGTGGGCAAAAGACAGGAACATAAGCTTCTCAAAAGAAGAAGAAAGACAAATGGCCAATAAACATATGAAAAAATGCTCAATATCATTAATCATCAGGGAAATGCAAATTAAAACCACCGTGAGATATTACCTTACTCCAGTTAGAGTGGCTTTTATTAACAAGTCCAAAAACAAGAGATGCTGGCATAGATGCAGAGACAAAGGAATGCTTATACACTGTTGGTGGGACTGCAAATTAGTAAAACCCCTATGGAAAACAGTACGGATGTTCCTCAAAAAACTAAAAGTAGACCAACCATTCGATCCAGCAATCCCAAAGGAAAAGAAGAGTTTTCATCAAAAAGACACCTGCACTCAAATGTTTATTGCAGCACAATTCACAATTGCAAAGATGTGGAATCAACCCTGGTGCCCATCGATTCATGAGTGGATGACTAAAATGTGGTATATGTATACCACAGAATACTACTCAGCCATAAAAAAGATGAATTAATACTTTTTGCAACAATCTGGATGGAGCTGGAGACCATTCTCCTAAGTGAAGTATCTCAAGAATGGAAAAACAAACTCCATGTGTACTCGCTATTAAATTGGAAATAACTGATGAGCATGCACGTGCATAGAGGGAAGTAAAACTCAGTGGAAATCAACCACTGCGGGAGGGTGGTGGAAGGGAGAGACAAAACCTATCTAATGGGTACAATGAACACTATTTGGGTGATGAGCACACCTACAGCACCTATAACTCAAGCATTACAAAAGCAAACCATGTAACCTAAAACATTTGTACCCCCTGAATATTTTGATATTAAAAAAAAAAAATTACATCCAGACACATTGTGGCCCAATTGCTAAAAACAAAAAATCTAGTGAAAAATCTTAAAAGTATCCAGGCAAAAAGTACATATTACAGCAAAGGAACAACAATAAGAATTGACTGATACTTAATCAGAGACAAGGCTAAAGCTGTTAGAATCACATCTTTGAAGTTGTGAAATTTAATTAATTAACACATCCGTCAACCTTGACTTTTCTACATTGAGAAAATGTCCCTGAAAATGAAGGCAAATTAAGAACATTTTCAATTGAAAAGAGTTAAGAAACGCAGCTGCGGCAGAACCGCATTACACGAAATGCTGCAGGCGGAAGGGAAATAGCCCCAGACGAAAGCTCGTGTAGGTAGGTAGGAATGAAAAGTCCCAAACAATAAATACCTTGGTAAACACAAACGATCATTCTTTAAACTTTTATAATTTCTTTTTATTTTTTTAATGCTCAATTGAATTTTTTGTTTTAAAATATTTAATCGACAAAGAACTATTGACCATATAAAGGACACATGCTTATAATGTATTGTGAGGTGACAACCCATTTAGAAATAATGTATATGAGAACAAGAGCACAACGGCAAGGCATAAATGGAGTAGCATGACTGCAAAGTTTGTACAGTGTTTGTGTAGTAGCGTTATAGCCTTTAAAGGTAGACGGTAACATTATCGGTGCACATCATAAACTTGAGAACATCATTAAACTGCACAGTCAATAGAAAAGGTCAGTGGAATAATTTTTGATTAATACAAAATCTTCATTACCTTTCTTGCCTTATTTTACATTGATATATAGAATATATATAGAATCTGTTCTATCTATTCTCTGTATAGAATACGTTGTTGGGGCTCAGGAAACAGTACCCCAAAATGAAGTCCTCAGAAACAGTCTCAGGAGCAAAAGTTTTTCCTGACCTCCTGCCCTCCGTCTCTCAATTCCCTTCTCCCCCAAGGCTAGCCACAGAAACTAGAATCACCCCTCCCCAAGGTGCGTCATAGAAACCAGAGCCCCTTCTCTCAAAAGCCAGCCATAAAACCTAAAGTTATTCTGTGTAAACTGGCCATAAAGGAATTATCTGACCTACCTTGTTTGACTGTAGGACATAAGACCCCCATTCCAGAGAGAGTCCTGCCCCACACCCAGAAGGAAGGATGCTGCTCAGACAGGTGAAGAAGCATCCAGACAGGCCTCGCTGGGTTTCCCCACCCAGTCCGTTAGCATTAGATCAGACCCTTTTTGTCCAATCATGTTTCTATGCAGCTATCCATACTTTGTTGAACCTAAAGCATAAAAATGGACAATTTCCTTGTATCTTTGGGTTTTCCTTCCGAAGACTCCCATGTGTACACGCTAAATAAATTTCTATGCCTTTTCTCCAATTAATCTGCATCTTGTCAGGGATTTTTCAGTGAACCTTTAGAAGCCAAGGGTCCCTTGGCTCCTACAATACAGAAAAACAAATAGCAAGATAGTGGACTAAGCACAATCTAGATCACTAATTACAATAAATGCAAATGAATTAAAAATTCCAATTAAAACATACAAATCATCATATTGGATAAGGAAATGAGACTAGGCTATTTAGAAAATATGCACTATAATACATGACATAGATAAGTTAAAAATAAAAGAATAGTAAAAAAATATATATATATACCATGGGATCACTTACCAGAAGAAAGCCAATATGCCCATACTGATATCAGACGATGTCTTTGAGTTCATCAGTGTCCCCTGGGTAGCTTGAAGCCAACCGTGGTGGGAGTACTCACAACACAGAAACTGGCAAATCTTACAAATCAGGTCCTTTTTTTGGAAACCCATTTTTTAAAGTATCAACAGCACATAACTGAACATAAGCTCCATGAGAACGTGACTTTATTCATGGCTATTGTTTTTTTACCCTAGTATCTAGGACAGTACCTTGCACAAAACAAGCGTTTAATAAGTGCTGGCTTAGTTAAATTAGGTAATCCTCAGTTTCTAACGGAGAAAACTGAGTTCTGAGAGGTTGTTCATATGCCTAAGGCTACCCAGCTAATAACCAATGGAGTCAGGATTTAAATTTAGTTTACTATGATTTCAGGCCTAAGATCTATAGTGTCACACACAGAGAAATGGGACCCAGGGATAGAAATGTCCTCGGACATTTCAAGCACCCTCCAAAAGGACTCAGAGGGAATATCACCACAGCGAAGATTCAGGGCAGCTTGAGGAGCTACAGGTACCAACGCAGCCAGCTTGCGTCATGAGCATCCTTGAAACATTCCCCTCCAAGCCATGTGTTTGACAAAAATAAATTCTCTCTCAGCCCACAACTACTTAATTAGGCTGTACTCAAATATCCCCAGACTTCAAAACGACAGTGGAGGCAGATTAAAGCCATCGGCAGCCAACAGGAAGGGGTAGGGTTGCCACTGGCAGTATTTCCTCCTTGCTTAGTAACCTAAGTCTGGCCCTAAATCTATATTATTCTTCCAGGAGGATGGTCATGGTTAAAGGATTCCTTCTGCAGCTGAAGCTCAGTGATAAGGGCTTTCTGTTCAGACCCTCCTAAACTACAAAAAGAAAATAAATCATAATTTTGCATCATTAGGTTCTATATTTTATTTTATTTTTACTGGAGTTTTGGGGGCGGAGATAAAGTAGGCTTAGAACATTGGGTTTGATAAAAGGAAGCAGGTCCCTAATTCGGTGGATGAGTTTTTGATGGGAGGATCAATTATACAGTATTATTAATTAATCTCTCTTATTTTTGAGACACACCAACCAATTTGCAGGGAAGGGACCAGGTATTTATTAAGTCCTACACTGTGCCAGGCATAGTGCAATGTGGCCTATGTATTGTCTCTTATTCACATAACAATCTGTAAGGTATCATATTATTAACCCTACTTTATAGTGAGGCAACTGCACTTTGGAGAAGGTAAGCACCTTGCCCCAGGTCACATGGTTTGTGAGTGATAGAGCCGATACAGCCACCCAGGCATCCTGAATCCACAACTCACATGATCATCTACTTGCTGCTTCTTTTCAAGAAAGTGGTCTAAAATCTGACTCAGGACTTTCACTAAACAGAATTTCCCTGAACAGAATCTGAAGGAAGCTGCAGTGGACTTTGGTCTCTGCTGTGGTTCTCAACTGGGGGAAGGAGAGGGTGTGGTGCAATTTTTGCAGTCCCCAGGGGACACTTAACAATATCTGGAGGCATTTTTTGTTATCACAGGAGAGAGGAAGGAAGGTGCTGCTGGTATCTAGTGAGTAGAAGTCAGGATCTGCTAAAGTCTACAATAAACAAGCTATCCCCCTACTCTGCCCACCCCGGACGCCTCAACAAAGAAAAATCCAGCCCGCAACGTGTGGAGCTACCCTGGTCTTTAAGCAAACACATGTTTTTTCTCTTCCTAGAAATAATCTCTCTGGAGTGGAGAAGACTCAATCCACAATGGTAGAATTTCAGGCACAAACTGGGGAGATATCTGGGAATATCCAAATCTTACTCTGGTCCTCTTGTAACCCTTTGAAATTGGTTTCCAAATCTGTTTTCTGCACCTACCCACTCACCCACACCCTCATCTCTTTTCCCAGTTACTGGTAGAAATTTTTTTCAAATCTTAGGGCTTCATCAAAAATATCATGCACGGTGTCTGTTAACTCATTGGCATTGAAAAATGCTGGGCTTTGGGCTTCTTCACTTTTGTTAAGAGTTAAAACAAAACAGTCCTAACAACCAAAAAGAAAAACGAAGCTTTAATGTACTCATTACCAAAGTAATATGTGTTCCTTGCTGAAAATTCAGAAAATAGAAGCAAGCAGAAACAAATTCTATGACCAACCCCATCACCCAGAAAGAACTGTTTGTAACATTTTGGAGAACGGACTTCAAGTCTTATTTTTCTATAAATGATTAGGCAAATGAAATTATTCAAATAGGCCCTGCAATAATCAGAAAAGCAGGTAAATTCTGGCAAATAATAATAATAAACAACAGCAGCAAAAGTAACAGAAATAAAAGCTAACGCTTATATGCAGTGCAGATTCTATGCCAGATGCTCCTCTAAGTTCTTTACAGCTAGGAACTCATTCAATCCTCTCAACAACTCTAGGAGATAGGTGCTTTTATTATTCCCATTTTCATGATGGAAACGCTGAGAGACAACATAGACCATTATCAGAAAGGACCAAGTTTACCTGCAGGTGCTCAGAAATGCACCTGAGGTCTGGAAGATGAAGCAAGCATTCCTTCCACGTTTCCTAGTCACCTTTTCATCTCCTTACCACCTCCTGATACCAAAAGCTGTGTCAGTTTCCCATGGTGTCTATAATAAACTGCTGCAAACCAGGTAGCTTAAAACAATAGAAATTTATTCTCTCAAGTTCTTGAGGCAGGAAATCAAATCAAGGTGTCAGCAGGGCTGCGCTTCCTCTGAAAGCTCTAGGAGAATCCATCCCTTGCTTCCTCCAGCTTCTGAGAGCTGTCAGCATTCCTTGTCCTGTGGCCACATCTCTCTCTGCTACATCTTCAAACTGCCTTCTTCTCTGTGGATTCCCTCAAAACTTCTCTCCAGATATCTCCCTTCCTTATTGTATTCCCGGTCTTCCCCCCCAGGATTCTCACCTTCACCCTGTCCCAAGTCCCTGAGCCCCCATATACCATTTCATGCATCCACCCCTGCAATCCACATTGCCTGTCTGATCAGCTCTGGATCTTAACAATCTTCAAAATGCGGTTCTTAGAAGCAGCTTCAGAATTCCCTTGCGAATGTTGGTTGTCTCATCACATAGCTAAAGGCTCTTTCCCCGTCCAGAGTGAAGATGGAGAGCAATGGATGAAGAATACAAAGAGAGGTGGAGAAATCTGACATTCTTTTTTCACAGTGACTTTTGTTATTTTCCTACTGATTAATCTAAGGGAAAATTCATTAAATCAGCTCAACACCACTTTTAAGGCTCTTACCATCCTGAACTTCCCTTTAGCACCACTGAAGGAGAAGAACTAATTCTCAGGGAAGAGAGAAATCACACGTTGAGAGAGTAAATCCTTAAAAAATATTCTCTTTCATAGGACTTCCTAATTCCTCTGTTCTTGAACCTCGGAGAGGGACAGACAAGGAAGTTCCTCTCTTTAAACTCACTGTGATGCGCCCTTTAATTCAGGAAAGCAAAGTCAGGACCACAAATGATCCCTTCATGGGACGACACAGCCGTTCTTGTGTTTAGGTGCTGGCTATTCAATTAAGAACATAACTTGGTAGGGCAGGTAATTAAATAACACAGCAGAAGCTATTGGGAAAACTGAATGGCATCGTGGACTAAAATTCAAGCCTGCAGCGAATGGAAACATAACTTTGCTGCATAAGATACCCACCCCTGAGTTCCACTTTATTGCAAAACAGGCCCGATTTCAATCAAATATTTTATATGTACACATATATCTTTGTACTTTGAAAATGAGAACATATTCATATTCTTAACTGGTATTAAGTTTACTGTGTTGGAGGTTTCATTTGCATAATAAAATGCTATGCAAGAGGAGATGAGGGTTAATCAAAGGGTTTTATCACTCTTTTTAATTGTCTTTATTATGCCAGAACAAGATGTAAATTTTAATTCTACCTTGTTAGCTAGCAGATTCCACCAAACTCTGGATATCCTAATCATCTGTCATTTTTAATAGGCACAGATGCCAGTGATTTTAGCAAACTAAATGCCCTAAATATTTATTGTAAGCTGTATTAATTTGATTGATATATCATTTAATATAATTTAGCAATTATTAATGTTAAACATAAGGTTCCCGTGAACACCCCAGAGAGAGGCTCCTGTGAACCTCAAATTCCCCACCCTTGTTTTTCTTCTTTTATCCATTTCTTTTTTTTTTTATTTGTATAAATTTAAGGGATACAAGTGCAATTCTGTTACGTGGATACAGTGGTGAAGTCAGAGCTTTTAGTGTATCCATCACCCACATAATGCACATTGTACCTATTAAGTAATTTATCATCATCTGCCCTTCCCATCCCCCCACTTCCAAGTCCCCAGTGTCCATCATTCCACACTCTACGTCCATGTGTGCACATTATTTAGCTCCCACTGCCAAATGAGAACATGCTTTACTTGACTTACTGTTTCTGAGCTCTTTTTCTTAAGATAATAGCCTTTACTTCCATCCATATTGCTAAAAAAGACATGAACCATCCTGTTCTTTCTCAATCCACAGTTGAAAACCTTTCCTGTTTACACAGCCCCTCTCCTTTTTGCCTCCTTTTCCATCAAATCTGTAGCCACAGTTTGCAATTTGTGCGTGATTATTTTTCATTGACCCATGCTCTCTTAAGTTTCTGAAAGGATACGTCAGGTGTTCTTAGCCCACAGACAGGAGAAAGATTTTCAAAGCACGGGCAGTAGGAGAACATCTATGCAGGTGTTGGGTTTATCTGCCAGACCCATCATAGAGAAGCCCAAGGAAGTCTTCATCCCAACCTGAGGGGTTAAAGGCAAGTCCTGGAGACCAAATTTAAATGAGTATATCGATAAGAAATAAACACCAAAGGCGGCTTCCCTGGGCTCTGGGAGATAAGCCCTAATGTGGAGAGAGGGGCTGCCATTGTCTGAGGCTTCTGAGCATTAAGCTGGTGGGAAGCGGGGACGTGAAGCCAGAATCAGAGAGGCTAAGGGAGCAGCCAAAGCAATCCTGACTGGTTAGTGAAAACAGGTGATTCTCATAGCCCTCCAATGGGGCTTTATACAGCGTGAAAGTGGTGTGCTGCAAATTAATCGTGAGATTTGCCGTGACAGCCATAGGACCCCAGCTCTGACCATGAGCAAATCACTGATCTTCTCTGAGCTTCAGTTTCCTCCAATGTGAAAAAAAAGAAAAGGATCATGATATTGACCATGAGTTTTAAATAACATCAAGCATGTGCAGGCCTAGCATGGATTCTGGCAGAGAGTAGTTGCTTAATGATGGTAGCAAGATTCTTTTTACCATATCAGGGGTGAAGTCTTCTATAGATTTAGGAAGTCAGATATAAAATGATTTGGGTGTACAAAGAGCATGGGACTGGAAGGAAAAAACAAAACTCAACTCCAGCCCTGACTGGTGGGCACTCTGAATAATTTTGGACAAATGCCTTCCTCTCTACCTAGGATTCAGTTTTCCCTTTGTAAAATAGGAAAGCAAAGTCAAATACGGTGATATTGTGAGAAAGTATAAATGACAGCAAGAATTAGGCAGAGAGGGACATATTCCCCTCCATCTCCATGTCCCCAATAAAGTTGCATTTTTTAACTTATACCCACTGAAAAGGGAGATAATATAAGAAGGACTGATCTTTGCATTCCAAAAGTATCAATTTATCACATTCATATCCATTAGACATCTGATATCTAAAAATGTAAATACAGAAACAGGAAGATAGCTGCAAATCTGCTGCTCTCCTTACAAACAATCTCTGTGCAATCTTTTCTAGGAAAGCTAACTCCAGATCGCACACAACCGGGTAAAAAGATCCCCCTTGGTTCTTTGCAGGATGGTATTTGCTTTGACCCAGTTATAGCTGTCCATAAGCAAGAATGAGGTAGAAAACTGATGACTCTCTTTCTTCCCATCAGATATATAAAATCTGGAATTTAGGAGTTATCTTGGAGAAAGAGCTGAACACAAGGCTGGAGGCAAAACCAGATTTGGAGTGACTCCCAACTGGCATTCTTTAACCCATGTAAGGGGACACTGCTCTCAAACTAATTTTGCCCCACCTCTAATTATGTCACACTCTGCTTCATATCCTTCAAGAAGGTCCACTTGCCATTTTAGGATACAGCTGCTCAGAGAGACGCATAAGACCCGCCATGATCTAGCCCCATCCTACTTCTTTATTCTTGCTCTTACCGCTCTCTCCTTATCTATTCTCCACCAAATGATCTGTTTACTGTTCTCCAAATACTCCCAGGCGATTGTCTTTACCATTCCTTCTCCTGGAACACACTTCCTGCAGCTCTCCACTGTGACGTGCTTACTCACTTCACATTAAGTACTGGTGGCAGGTAGACCTAAGATTGCTTCTATTAAATCATCATCTTCTGCTGTTCCCAGCCTTGTGCCATCCACCCCCCATGCCTCACATGCAGAGTAACTTGCTTCTAATCAATAGAATGTAGCAACCTTGAGGGGATGTCACCGTCGTAATTAGGATGCAAACATTTATGACCTCCGTCTTGCTAGTAGACTCTCTCCATTGTGTTCTCAGCTTGTACACTGTGCAAGCTGCCATGTCAGAAAAGCCCACGTGGCAGGAAACTGAGAGTGGTCTCTGAACCTAAAGCTGGGTGGGGACTCAGAGCCTCAGTTCAGTACCCTGGGAGGAACCTAATCCTGCCAACCAGCCAGAAACCACATGAGTTTAGAAGCAGGTTGTTCCCCAATGGAGCCTTGATTCCCAGCTGACACTTTGACACAGCCCTGTGAAAAACCCTCATGCAGAGAACAGAGCAAAGCTATGCCCAGATTGCTGACCCACAAACTCTAAGATAATAAATATGTACTGTTTTAAGCTGCCAAGTTATGAGGCAATAGGTAACGAACACAATGCCCAATCCAGGCGTCATCATCTCCCAGAAACCGCCCCCTGAGCCCAGGAGCCTGGATTACATGTTCTTCTCCATACCCCAGATACTTATTCTACCACAAGGTATTGTAATGGCTCCCTGCTGTTAAATCTAAGATGCCACCAATTAGAAGATGATCCATGACTGTATGTACCACGGAGGAAAAATAATGCTGTCAATTAAACTATAACGCATCATCTGTTGAAAATACATTCCAGCTTCAGAGACGTTAAGATGTGAGAAAAATAAAAGTGTCGTAGAATTGATGATATATATGATTCATGTGTCAATTTTCTCCCACTAATTTTGGGCAACGATTATGTTTTAATCCCCCTCATCTGCTCAGTGCCTAGGTAAGTGCCTGCTGCAACCATCTCACACTGTATGTAAATTCACTCAACATGGATTTGTTTTTAAATAGTTTTATCAAGACGTAATGTGCATACCATGCACTTGCCCATTAAAAGCATTTAATGTGCACAATCAATGGCTTTTAATACATTCGCAGAGTTGAACGACCATCACTATAATCAACCCTAGAACATTTTCATCACCCCCAAATGAAACGTTGTACCCCATAGCCGTCACACCCTAACCATTCCCATCTCCAATCCCAACTCCAGGCAACCACTGGTCTACTTTCTATTGCTGCAGATTTGCCCATTCTAGATATTTCATATAAGTGCAATTATATAATATGTGATTCTTTGTGACTGGGTTATTTCTTAGCATAACGTATTCAAGGTTCATGTGACCCAGCACTCTATCCCTAGATATATAACCAACGGAAACAAAAATTATTTATATATGAACTTCCATAGCAACATTATTCGTAATAGTCAAAACGTGGAAATAATCCAAATGTCCATCAACTGATGAATAAATAAGTAAAATGTGGTATATCCATGCAGTGAAATATTATTCAGCCATAAAAAGAATATATTTAGGTTTACCTTGCTCAAAGTACACTGTTCTCTCACTGGTTGTCGGTGTGCCCCATTACATGAAATAATGATGAGGGGCTACTTGATTAAGCTTCGTTATTGCATCGTATTCTGTCTTATCTTCTCAGCTTTCCACAGGTGTTTGGTGAGTCTGTTAACATACATGAAATACACAATGCAATGTGCTGTAAGCAGTTGCTGCTTAGAGAAATAGTAGCTGCTGTCACTGGGTGTCACGAGAGTGTGGTGGCACAAGGTGTGGGATTATCTGGAATGGAGTTTGAGCACTTGCTCTGCAACTTGTCTGCTTTGTGACCTTGCGTAAGTCCCTTCATTCTTCTGCCTTCAGTTCCTTAATGTCAAAGTACAGAACGTAACCCCTACTTCATGGGGGAGGGAGTGGTTATGAGAATTGCATGAGAACCTTTCAGAAAAGACTAAAACTTTGCACTAGTGAGAAAAGTATAACAATAGGAAAGAAATGTGAGGAAAGTCTTCCAATGCTCATTTTTAAAGCTGTCTCTGAACTCATAAAGGATCAAGTTTCCAAGGGCAAGATCTGAGGAACCCTGCAAAGGGAGTAAATGACATCTGAGAGCCCTGTTTCTTACTAGGTGACAATTGGCAGCTCTTCTCCCTAGATACCAACCCACTGGCCCAGGAGCTGTGGCTAGATGTCAGGGCTTTTGGGCTCACGGACCATTGGAATTTAAGTAGGCTACTGGGATGCAGGGAGTTGTAGGTGCCTGTGGACGAGTGTGATAGTGTTATCTGTGGTTAACTGCAGCACACACTGCTGGCTGAAAAACAACTGAGGGGCCATCACATCACACGCTTGGCCCAACCAAAGAGTACCATGTCTAGGTGTCATTTTGAGTGGCAGCCTTCCTCTCTGCAGAAACTATAAAACAGATCCACTCTAGGAAACTGTCTTAGCTGCTGGGCCAAGGACTCGAGCTGCCTGTCACCTCACAGTCAGAGCACCCACCTCTGAGCTCTCTTTTTAGGTTATGTCCCAGGGAACAGATGCTAAAAGCTCTTGGCAATGGTGCCAAATAAGCAGCCCAGTTAAAGTGCAGAAATTCTCTTAAAGTTTCCAAAACACAGGACATGTTTACTATGATATAGGAAATTCCTCCTACAACAGGTATCTTTTTAGTTAAAAATCAATAAATGCTCTTTTTATAAAATAAACGGATTAGGGTTTGGATGGGGGGGGTGTGTGTGATTTTATAAGAGTTAAAAATAAATGTGGGGTGGAAAAAACGGATCAAATACTAAGATGAGAATGTATCCTTTTATAGGGCTGCAGGAGCCCTGTATCAGCACTGTCCAGTAGAACTTTCTGTGACAACGAAAATATTCTACACCTCTGCCATCCGGTATGGTAGCCACTAGCTACATGCAGTTATTGAAAAGTAGCTAGTGCAACAGAGGAACTGAATTTTTATTTTTATTTACTTTTAAGTCATTTAAATTGAGTTTTGAATAGCCATATGTGGCTAGGATCTACCACACTGGAAAATGCCACCCTATGTCGACCCCAGCCTGCAGTGGAGACTCTCAGACTTTTTTTTTTTTTGAGACAGAGTCTCACCCTGTTGCCTGGGCTAGAGTGCCATGGCATCAACTTAGCTCACAGCAACCTCAAACTCCTGGGCTCAAGTGATCCTCCTGCCTCAGCCTCCCGAGTAGCTGGGATTACAGGCATGCGCCACCATGCCTGGCTAATTTTTTCTATATATTTTTAGTTGTGCAGCTAATTTCTTTCTATTTTTAGTAGAGACGGGGTCTCGCTCTTGCTAAGGCTGGTCTCGAACTCCTGAGCTCACACAATCCTCCTGCCTCGGCCTCCCAGAGTGCTAAGATTACAGGTGTGAGCCACTGTACCCAGCCTCTCAAAGAGTTCTTATCCTACGGAGAAAGTGGCTTTGTCACTTCTTTGGACCAGTGATTGCCAGGCTGTTCCCCAGGTCCAGGAGGCTGGGACATCCATCTCATGGTTTTTCAGCATTTCCTCCATTTGTCTGTCAGTGAGTATCT